>JANZLQ010006848.1:0-34334 GCA_026212715.1 Elanus axillaris | reverse complement strand
GTTGGACTCTTCCCAAGGTTTCCATGTCTCTCTCGTACTGAGGAGCCCAGCACTGGACACAGCACTCCAGGTGTGGCTTCACCAGCACTCTTTTTTTCCCTAATTAGTCTTATTTAGTAAAACTGGGGTTCTACATAACCTAAAATAGCATTTTTACTTTTTGTCAGATGCATTCTTTGCCTTCTTAACTGGGAGCAATACAAATGAAATTAATGAGATAACTATAGTATACATAAATTGTAATTAATGAGATAACTATAGTGTACATCAATTGTGCTGGTACAATTAGAATGTTGCTGGTGGGGTTTGTACTGGCAGTGACTTTATTGTGTGTTTGATATTAGAGTAACTAATGGGTGGGTTTGTTTTCTTAAAATCTATGAAGTTTGTAGCTATTTTTAGGTCATCCAAAATAGTTACCCATTAGGACAAAACAGTCTTCTTCCAGAAGAACTCCTATTTAAGCAAAGAGCACAGAGTGTGATTAACATTTCAGAGGCGGCCTATGAGCTGTAATGAGCTTCATTGTTTAAGCTTGGCATGCTGGTTTAAATGTAAATAGTAAAAATCTCGCAGCTAGGAACTCTGCATTTTATAACCCTCTTCCTTTCCTCTCTCTCTTTCTCCCCCTTCCTTCCCCCTTCCCCTTTCAAGCACCAGAAGACTTGACCTCCTTTTACCTCCACGCTGCTGTGGAAAGTGGAAGCGTTGTGAGCTTTGTAGTCATCTGGGATGTGTCTGCTGATGCAGCTGTACCAGTCATCCCTTTCCGAGCAAGAGCTGTGGAATGAAATACAGCAGAGCAGTCAATGCCATGCACAGCAGGGAGTGAAACAAGCTGTTTCTGCATCAGAGGAGAAAAGCTTCATTTTATGAACGTTGGCTTTTCCCCACTACTGCTTTGAACTGGTAATTTTGTGACCAGGAACAAAATTGACTGTTGGGACATATTCAGTGGGACGATTAGTGTAGATCCATGATTCGGACTGTGACTGAGAAGAGCTAAGTGGCCAGAAAATTTTTCAAAGTAGTTTCTGACTTTGCTATAAGCTGCTCAATCCTAGATCACATAGGACAATATGAAATGTCCTTTTGTCATGTCTGCCCTAGCTTTTAGGTACTCTAGTGCATGTAGTGTGCGCATAGGTTGGCTCAAAGTAAGTGTGTTTATGCTCATCTTTACAGTGGGATGCTTAGATGATTTTCATGTTGGAAAATGCAGAAGTCTGTCACCCACAGTAGAGATGTGAATGCTTTCATTTTCCTCTAGCTCCATCACACACAATCTCCAGTCTCCTGGCAAGAGGCCAGGACATCAGTTTGGGAAGGAAGTTCTGCTTTCCCTCTAGTTGCAGTTATGCATGGAGGCCAGTAGTTCTCCAGACTGGCCCCTAGATGCCCCCTTTGCACAAGGCAAAACAGTGAGCACTTTGTGTTTCTTTGCCAGTCCAGATATCCCAGAAAAGCAGCAGGGCTCTTAGTGCCTGTTAACTTCCCAGATGCATTTGCTCTGTTACAGCCATAAACTGTCCTGCCTGTGTTAGCTGGTTTTCCTGCTGTGACTTCAAACTGTGTGCTTCCTGTCCATCTGAAATTGCACAGCTCTAGCTGTTCCCAGCATCAGTCACAGGAGGGAATGCAACTCAGTGTGGTCTCTCCTCCCTGAGTCATACCAGCCACTCACATTAAAGCTACCCGCTAGACCTTGTAAAAATTAGCAGTGGCATCATTGCCAGCTGCTGTTCAGCTGCGATTTCCTCACACTGTCCTCATGAAGGCCACCAAACAAGACATCTGAGAACAATGTCTTTTGTGGTCTTTTTTTTTTTTTTTTTAAAGGCACAAAAAGAGAGGAAATGCCGGATTTTATCAGCGATCTCTGACTTAGCATTCCTGTGCACCGTAAGCATAATTCCTTGTCTGAAAAACACCAGCCTCTGTAAAATTCAACAAGCCTGAAGCAGAAATTGGAGCAGAAACCAAGCCAGGGTATCTACTGCATATAGGCTAACCTCTGCAAGCCAAGGGGCTTACATGAAATTATCTCTGGCAAGAGTCACACTACTAGTCACTCCTTATTACTACCAAAAGTCCCATCAAATTACACTTTCTAAGAAATCTCAAGATGTCTGTATCTTCCAGGCAAATCATAGCCTGTAAAGCACTAAAAGAAGTCCTGTCTTCAACCCTTCTCTTGCTAATTCTTTCTTGGAAATTCTCTTTGCTTCAGAAATAAGATATGTTTTAAAAAACCAAAGGAAATCATGGCCCATACAGTGATGTAAATTAAAGCCACTTTGGGAAAGACATAAGAGGGACAATCTGCTATTAAAAGCCTGATACCTAACTGGCCCCTTTAACCTCTTCTCCACTCCATTAAACATCTCTAGGCAGTAATCACAGGTTATTAGTGTCGTAAGCGTGGGAATAACACCTGTCTGATGATGAGTAAGATAAATTATGTCAATTGGCACTGGCCTATTCTTAATTAGGTATTTCATTGGTTGCCTGAAGGCTCAGAGAAGCTCAGATCTTGACTCACCATTGCCATATTTGGTCCTTGTTTGATTTTTGGGCTGTGCTTTTTGTGCTGTGAGCTATCAGTTATCTGTGTTGGCTCATATATTCTTCCTTAAGCAAATAGAGAGGGTCAAATTGTCACTGCAGTCTCCTGGACAGCAGGGGACATCCACAGAACACAGAAGCTGGACTGGGATGAGATGAGATTTTGTTGCAGTGCTGTCGCTGTCTGAATTAGCCTTTTAGGGAGGTAACACTGACTCCGTTCTCCCAGTGCTCTGGTATTTTATATGGGCACCACATTCTTACCCGTGTCCAAGAAGAACATTTTTAAAATGCAAATAAAGGTATAAGAGCAGTAAGAGCCTTCTCCATAAATGCTCTGTGCTCAGATCTGTTACCAGCTCACTGTAAGCCAATAACACAGCTCTTTGGGTGAGCGAGCCATTTTCAGCAGGAGATGTAAAGACATTACAGTGCCATCTGCTCATATAGCCACACTGAATTCTGAGCTTTAGTGGTCCTCATTCTCCTGCCTTTAGTCCCTGGCACTCATGCCGCATTTCCTCAATGCATTCACCTTGCTCATACAAGTGTAAAGGCATTGAGGTTTGGGCTGCGATTGTTAACAGCTGTACTCCAGTGCAGACTTGCAGCACCTTAGTGTGAGCAGTAAAAGATAGTCTTTAGGGATGCTTGAAGCCTTCTGATACTTTTCTGTCTTTGGTGCTCCTTTTGGTGAGTGTAGCAGGCCAAGGGTGTTGTGCAGTGGGATTAGGAGAGCATGCTGTCCCACTGGTGTCTCATCAGCTCTGCTAGGCGGTACAGAAAAGGAGAGGAAAAAATGTTCTCGGGTGACTTATGGCAGATCAGTCCCAGAATGAGCAGCACAAGAAGGGAAAGGGGCTCTCTCCCAGCGCTATGATAGGAGTCAGACTCCATCTGGCTGTTATCAGAAGGGCAACCTTTTAGTCTCAGGCCCTGGTTCTATCTATTACCAAAGAAACACAGCTCTCGGTGGCCTCACATGGTTTGTTTAGGGTAACAAAGCACAGACTTGGTATGGGTACAAAAGGCAAAGAAACAACGTAACAATGCAAACAGAACATCCCAAGCTTCTCACTAAGGATGCCAACTTCAGTTGCCCTGAATAAAGGGGACATGCAGCAGTTATTTCCCCTCTATGATACAGAAGGACTGTACGCATTCTGCTTTTTTGACTGGCAGCAGGTAATTCAGAAGCACTGCGTGTATATTTTGAGGGTTGTGATGAGTATGCAGCTCTAAGAAAATCTCAGATATTTTCTCATTTGCTGGTTATAAAAGGAAGTAGACAAAAAGGCTTTGACAGGTATCTGAGCACAGCCCACAGATGGCAAGTGCTCTGGGAAGGATGAGAGCTCCAAATTCTGATTTTGAATAAGAAAGTGCCCTCCTTGTCTTTCTATTGCTATCTTCTGATCAGAAACTGACCTACAATCTCTTTCGGGCATTAGCATGTGATCCCAGGACAGAGATACTGACTCCCAGTTGGCAATCAGTACTAGCGCTACACAAACTCATTAGTGAAATTCCTTTTAGTAGAAAGACCCATGAGGTTGCCAGTAATTGTTGTTATTTAAGCACTGTTAAATGCTTTTTTTATCTATTGTGTGATATTACCTAATTGCTATTTTCTCCAGCAGTTTTGCAAACCTAGTTGTATGAGGTAACAAGTGAACTTATAAAAGGGAGATATAACATACTCTTCGTGTCACAGGGAAAAAGTGTGAAAGATAACGGAAACAACTCAAGCTTCTTAGTAACGGAATTTATTCTCTTTCCTTTCTCTTCATGATGTTACCAAGAACTGACTTCTAATCTTTACTCAGTATATGAGTTGAATTAATTACAGCTTATGAGCTTCACATTTACAGTTGATATCTTCATTGTATAGTCAAGCACTCGGCCGTTGTCTTGTCACAACAGCACAGACTGAAATTGAGTTAAAAAAGAACGAGACACCAGTTAAGTCTTAGGTATTGGTTAGACTAATCTAGAGATAAGGACTAGAATGTAACACCCTCTGCCATGGCTGTTTGGGGACAGTACCTTGCTGACAGGGTCAGGCAATATTCATCATACTCAATCTTCAGGACATTTTGGGCTTTTTCTGTCACTGGGCGGCTGACCTAGAAACAAATGCCATGAACATGAATGTGGACATGAGTTAAACCGTCTATAACCAGTACACAGTACAACTCTCAATGCATATGGATCTATGATGTCCCAGCCATCTGTTTCATATTTCAATGCAAAGGGATGGGCAGGTAGGGTTTTTCTGCCTTGTTTGTTGCTGCTGTAATGAGGAATGCTCTCTATTTCAACATGGTGGTGGTGCTAAAGGAAAAAAAATAATCCAACTATAAAGGTAAGGATAAAGTATCAATCAGGGATCAGTTTTAATATGACAATTTAGGAATGTTTAGTCTGACAAGTGTCAGAGCATTTGGGGCAGAGTTTTTGCTATTCTTGGAACGAATAGAAATAACTTTCTTCCTGACATGCAGACATTATACAGTGAAGCATTTCAGTTCAATGAATGTCTGTCTGCAGCAAGGGCCTTTAAGAGCTAAAAAATACTTAAAAGCTACAGCTCAGCTAAAACCTTTTCTCTGCCATGTAGTGTATTAGCTGTCTACCAACAGCAACAGCCACTTAGGAGAAACATAGCTTCATGGTACTGATATGTTGTTATTAATGAGTATCTATTACGCCAGTGACTCAGTGTTTCAAATGTACCCCAACACATACCTGCTCTGCAACCCCTTTTCACTTAATGGTAGAGTGTTTCGGCAATTCCTACCCCAGCTGGGAACTCGTAGTTCGTTTTAGACTATCAGGTCTCTAGAGTGATCAGCCTCCTACCTTTTCATAATGCCTCCACCCACTCATGTCATTCTGCTGGAATTAATGATTAGTAATTCTCATCTTGCATGTTTCCTAGATCCCCAGACTCCTGACTTGCCACTTCGAGACCTCTTTCACATAAATACAACTTGGCATATTAGCTATAGAACAGTTATGAAGGTTCTTTGTGAGAGGTATGTAATGGATGGCTAGGTAAAAAGCAAAGACCCCTCCAGCCCAATAGCTCCTGTTGCACAGGTAGGTACTGGTGCCAATGGATGCTTAGGGAAAGAGTGTAAGAAGAGGACAATTGTGTCCAGTTTCTGTAATCTGCAATTTAGAAATTTACTGAAGAAGAGACTGTGTTTATGTGCATGTAGTAGCTCCCAATATACCTTTTCCCCATAAAGCTGGCTAATTGCCTTTTGAACCCATTAATGCTTTTGATGAAAACAGTTAAAGGGCACATGAAAACCAGGCAAATGAAAGCTTATGTAAATTTTGAGTGGCAGGAATTTAAAACAAGGCAGAAGCCCTAGTGAATATGTTGCAGGGAACAATCATGCATTGGCTGGAGACATGAAGAGAGGAATGGACAAAATGGGATAATAACTCTTTTCTGTCTCCAGTTTCATTATCAGATGGTAAATCTGATTTTGGCTTGTATTATTTATGCAGCCTGAATAATGCTGCCATATTAAGGCACAGCCTTATAGATAATCTTTTACATGTTTGTTTTATAATATTTTTCCTTCTATCTCCTGTAAGAGACAAGGGAATCCCCTGATAACAGGTCCATTCCCTCTTTCCTCTTGCTGTATACGAGACGTAAACCAGCAAAGCACTAACAGCCCACTATACAACTTTAATTTCAGCCTGTAATACAGATGAGGCATTACCTTCATGCTTGACACAGCCAAGGTGTTTTTCAGTCGGTATTTGCCATCCTTCTGGGGATATGTGTACAGCAGAACATCATTCATCTATATGAAGAGAAAGACAAAATCAATAATTTGCAATATGGCTTGCAGGCCTACCCATTACTCCTGGGGGGGGGGATACCCAGAACAAGCAGTAACCTGATGAACTGCTAGGACTGTTACGAAAGACAGGCTCAAGCCACACAGCTTAGATCAAGACCTGTATTTCCACAAAGCTCTGGGGAGTCTGTATCCAGGACTTTGATTTCTTCCCATTTTTGGCTGTTGCTAATGGCTAAGCAACTAGATAATCAGCTCTTGTTTATTCAGCTTGGGTGAAACAGCTGCCATGTTCAAGTTGGGAAGGCAGGCTCTGCATTTACTACCTGGCAATACCGACTAACTGCCCAGTATACTGCAGCTCTGATTCTCTCAGGATCCCCCTGACAGTGGAGCTGCGGTGAGGCCACAGGTAGGGCTGGGCTTCATAGACTTCCATTTTCTGGGCAAAAAGGAAGTGGCGGTGAGGAGAGGTGCTGAGGTCTGGAGGAAAGCTTCAGGGAGGAATGGTTTGGATATTTGAGAGCAGTAACTGTGCTTCACTGCTAGCAAAACTCGCCTAGACATCTGACAGCTTTGCTGAGTCTGTGGGCTGCAGCAGAGACCATGGAAGGGCAAAAATGAGAAACTTTTTTTCATTTTATGAGGAAAAAAACCCTGTACCTTAACATCCCAAATATTTCCATAGGACTTACAGCTCCTTGCAGAATGCGTGTTTTTCAAACAGCTTCATACTAAATGGGATCAGATCTTCTCTGCTGTTTGCCTAACTTAATCACAGACATTATTGCAGCCTTTTACCTTTGTACCAACAAACAAATAAATGAAACAGCAGAACTGGACCCTGTAGGTCTTTGTTGGCTTCTCCTTCCCTTACTACTAGAAGGAATAGTAGTATCGGTGGGCCTTAACATTGCCAAAGCAACGCTTGTGTGTATGCATTCTCTCCTTTACTTGAATGAGCAGGTCATGTTCTCTTGTTGTCTTTCCCAGGGTTCTCACATCAGTACCAATATGCATAAAACTCATTCAGCCTGTTGATTACTATACTGGGATACTATGAACAAAGATATGCAAAGGCAGTGTAAAACCAAGGCATAGGTAATACTGTGTGATGTCAGACATGAGGCATCTTAAATGCACAAATTCTCAAGAAATTAAAAAGCAGACAGAAACCAGCTTCACTTGGATTCATCTGTGAAAAAGACATTCAAATACAGCCAATTGGATGGTAATACTATATTTTGGAAGGAAAACTTTGATAAAGAGAGACACAGAGAAGAAGGGAGGAAACGAAAGAATGATTTGGCAATAATGTATCCTGTATGACTGGAATTTTGGGGATCTTGATAGTACTACCTGACCACCTAAAACTTCTGGTGCAAAATTTTCACTAATTTTCTTGCCTCAAAAATAAACAGAAAGTGGAGACTTATGGATGTTTTCTTAAAAGTTCATAGTTCAGCTTTCTTACAGAGCAGGAACAATGGTTAAAGAAAAATGACATGGAATTAACACTCATGGGATTAATTCCTTATTACCTTGGACTTAACATCAAAACTGTTGTTGCCTTTATTAGGATCATGAGTTCACTCATGGATACCACTTCATTAAGTAGCTGTCTGATTCATAGCAAATCAGGCTTATGTGCATTAGCTGCCCATCTTTAAAATGCAGATTCCATTAACATGAGGCAAAATATACTGAAGAGTTACTTTCCCCAAAACTTTTACTTCAAATTTTACTACTTTTAAAAATTGAATTGGATTTACTGAGTAGGATCAGCCAATATTTTTGTAGAAAATACTGAAACATTTCATTCTTACAATTTAACAAAAAGATTCCAATGCTCTTCTGCATTGGCCACTCTACTGTGAATTTCTCTGTGGCCTTCTAGTAAGTGTCAACTCATGCAGAGTTTAAAGCTCTTTTAATATAACACTTCTCAAATGAGGATATAAAAGCATACTATCAAGTTAGAATAGGAGCCTCGTGTTCTCTGTAGTCTAAAGTGGAGTATTTACTCTTTTGAAACAACACAATAGAATTTCCTTAGAACGAGGTGACAATGGCCTGTTACAGAGTTTTTCTGTGGTTTACTTACTGCTCCATAAATTACCCTCCATGCTAACATTAATCCGATCAGCAGTGACGCCTGCAGTGTACTGACCACGTGATCATTCCCAGTTTAACCAGGGCTATGCATAACCAGAAAATTCATCACAACCTACTGGATACTGAGTATGTAGGAGAGTAAGGTAGAAAAAAATGAGCAAATGTAAACCTTTCAGTGAAAAGCAGATGAAAGCTATTTTCACTTGATATTACTAGTAGCAACTAGGACTCCAGCAGCCAGGTGGGAAGAAGGTAAAGAGACAGGAAGACTTTTTTGCTAACGTAAAGAGAATACTATATGAAATAAGAGAATACTAGTGAAATCTCATATTTGCCTGGTGATTCTGCTATCTCCTGAATGTTCAAAGGATTATTTGAGAAAACAGGACTTCCTCTGCCACTCATCAGTGCCAGTACTTAAGGCTTCTTTCAAACCGCAAGAAAAGATAACTAGTTGTGGGCACTAAGCCCAGGGAAGTGAACTCCTAAGAGAGATTTTCAGGATTCTGGCATAATGTGCTACTGAGTTTCTTGAACAGCAAACTCCATTTATTTTATTTATTTAAAGAGTTGTATATTTCTTTAAAAAGCAGCTCATTCTTTTATTGCTCTTGATTAAGGATGACACCCTGGTGCATACTGTTGTCATGACAGCTCTGGTTAATATACCAAGATTTTATTAAACATTAATGATGACTTTGCTTTACAATTCACCGTCGGAGGGGGTTTTCTTTCCTTCTCTTTTTCTCCCCCACACTATATAGTAGTGGACTGTGACTCTGAGGTCCCACCAGCCACAGCTTGAAACAAGGAAATTATGACAAATATTTCAAAGCTTGCTAAGCAAGGTACACAAATTCACAAAGAAAGAAAGGGTTTGCACTCACTGCTGTCTCCTTTGCCACATCTACGCTGGAGACCAGAGTGGGAGCTGTATGAATGGTACGGACAGAACTAGCATCAGTACCAGTGGTTTCATGCATCCTTCTGCTTCACACTGCACACTGTTCCCTGAAGCAGTGAGGACTGGGCCATGACAAAAATTGATCTTGCAGCCCCTCAGGAATCTGTGGTAGAAGAGGTAGACTGCCACAACCCCCCGGGGAGTTCCCAGAAGCCCTTGGGCTTCAGACCCACTTCCTGTTTGCCAGAAAACTTTTGAGTAAGTGGGATCCCCAAACTGCTCAGATATTTATATAGGAGCAAGTATTCCTTTTCTGCACTGCTCTATGCATGCACACAATTTCCAAAAGGATGGTTGATAACACAGAGAAAGAAGGATACATCTGCTCTTTAATTTTCTTTTTTTCTGTTACTACGCTTTTTCCTCCTCCTTTTTATAGTATTCTCTGTTGTGATGGGAAGCCAGTAACATTAGAGGTCAGTGCAAGTTTTCTAACCTACAGTGTCTGAATTTATTGATCCAAACAAGTTTATCTATGCCCTGCTGAACTGCTGGCATCCATACGTAATGTACTCTCTGTCTAAAGGCTCCTACCATGTGTTTGGGTTTTCTCAGTGTTTTAAAGGGTAGTTCATTATGGACCCTGTGTTGTTCTATTCAAATCTGTGTTAAACATCCCCTGAGTGTCAGTGGAGCACCCTGAATGCATGCTGGGGCTGCATTTTCCAAGCTCTGACTCCAAAACCTCCTATAGTCCAGGCCTGCCAGCCAGAGCATTAAACAGCCTCCCATTTGACAGCAGCTTCCTGCACCCCACTTGCAACACAAGCAGCCTTTGTAGAGAAATTCTTGGAAGGGTGAGATAAGAGACAGTGTCTGAGTTGCAAAGTCATGTGGTTGGGGAGCAGTTAGGGGGCCTGCCAGCGTCAGCAGCCTATAATGCGCTGCGAAGAGGCCCCAACATCCTTGTAAACAGAGACTGGACTCAGGAAACAGGCGCACAGCAAAACTCACCAAACATCCTGCCAGGAAACACCAAATTCAACAATACCATAAGCCTGCACAAAACAGCCAGCTCAAGTAACCTTGTGATACACACAGCATACACCCGCAGAAACATATGCACATCAAAAGCTCCTAACTGTGGGTCCTACACACTCATGCCTATAAGGGCTGTGCATGTACCATGCTCCTCATGGGCATGTATTGAGAGCACAAGTACTCACACCACCAAAGCACGCCCTGAATTCACAGGTCACGTAGGAGTCTGGCACGCACCCGATTTTTAGAGCATTTTCTAACTACAATGTTAGTTTGGTGGGCTCATCTCCTGGGATGTGTAGGGGTTAAATTCTCAGGTTTATCCTTCAGTGTGTACTCTTCCACTGAAATTCTCTCCAGGTCCTGGGCTTGATTTAGCTTAGCTTCAGTCAGAGTAAGTGCACTACTAAGAACTTCAGAAAATGCTGTTCATGTAAAAATCTGTTTTGGGTAGCTAAGGTAAATACATTTATTTATTTCAAAGCTAAACCAAACTACACCTATACATGTTAGCTTCTGCTGATCTTTTTGAGTGGCAGCTGACATGTGAAGCATCAAAAAAAAAAGCCAGTTCTAAACAGAATTTTTTGATTAATACATTAGGACAAATTCTTGTCCTGCCTGAGTTTTGCCAGTGGATTCTAAGGATTATAATCTGGTCCTTAGAAGATAAGGGCTTTAAAAAAATGTGGGTTCTAAGAGACAGTGTTCAGGAGATTATTCTAGTCTTGGGGTTTTGTGGTTTTGGGTGGTGGTTGTTTTTCCACACAGTGTCCCCAGGCATCAGAATCAAGACAGCACATGGGTTGGGCTAGATGCACTGGCAGAGGGAAGGATATGTTCATGCAGGCCTTGGCTGTTACAAAAAGGTGTTGGCAGTGATGGTTGGTAGGGCCTTAAGACTGATGCAGTAAAGATGCTCTATGCCAAGATGAAAGTATGTTACCATAGCTATGCAGTAGTTGTCTCAATGTATCCACAAGCTAAACAGTCCATTAAGCAATTCATGAGTGGTGGTGGCATGAGTGGTGGTGGCACAACAGACAATCTACAGCATTAGCAGTGACAAGCAGATAATGCAAACCCATTCGGGTGTTAATGCAGGATTTACCATATTCCACAGTGACTTGCTTTCCTGCATTTTCACTAGACATGCCATTGCTCTGCAAACCTGAGGAGCTTTCGGGGTGGAGGAGATGGAGTAAAAAAAATCACTGAACCCAAAGGCAGGTATTTGCCAATAAGTTTCAAACTGTTTCCAAGATCCAATCACCCCCGCCCCACCCCAACAGAAGACATAATACAGGAAGCCTGAAATGGCTGCAACTTCAGTGTGTTAGAGCAGGAAATACATGTCTCTTGGTGCTTAAAAGTGACCACTATGTTTTAGTCTAGCTCCACCACATACTTTGCAAGACAGCACATTTGGTCACAGTTTGTCTTTCTGACCGAAAGGAAATAAAAAAACGCTGTTTCTGAATACTGAGAGCATCTATTAACAACAGGACATTGGCTACTGTAACATCTCCAGCTGCCAAGAGACACTTCTCTCTTTGCAGTTAGCATCCGGGTTTGAGCAGCTGAACTCTCCCCAGGAATCAAAAATAGTTCCTAAACTAGAAAGTGCCAGAAACTCATTTCTGTGCTTTCTTTGTTCCAGTAATACTTTAAGCCTCTTGTGACTTTCAAGCTGATACAACCATTTTGGACTACTTGAAATTTATCTCAGTTTATCCCAAGTTTAAATTATTTTCCTCTGTTTATTACCAACCTGATTTCTGATCTTCCTTCTAAATTCTTTATATCGGTTATAATAGCTAGGTTTGTGATGCTTCAGTATTTGCCATAGCAGGGGGATTATGATAGCAGTTACAAATGCACTGGAAGACAAAAGGGTAACAACTTCTTGGAATTTGGTCCCAGCTTTAGCCACAACTCCAAAATGTTTTTGTAATACTAGCAAAGGCGAGGGTTTCAGAAGGGCGATCAGTAAGGAAGCAAGTATCATCTGTTATAAAGTGGTCATCAGTAGGCTTCAGAGTTACTACTGCTGAGACCACTGTTTCTTAAAACCAGCTCCTGGAGATTCTGGCTTGGCCATTTTCCCTTGGCTGCAACAAAGTAATGATTTTGACATTTATTGCTGTTGTTACAGTCCATTGATGGCAACTCAGTAAAACAGCACTGCAGCAATCTCATATTTGAAGATTTGGGTGAAATCCATCAGTTTCAGCACATGAAAGTCTGAATTTTCACAGAAACCAATGAAGCCATCAGAAAAGTACAGTGCCAGCACTGTGTCCCATCCCATCTGATCTTTGATTATGACTGCAATACATGATTGAGGAGGCAAAGAAGCTTGTGCACAAATAGGAAATATTAATAAGAGGGAGAAATAAAAAGAATTAATGGCAAAATGCGTGACTTCTGTAATAAGCTATCTCTCCTCCTCACAGTGGTCCCAGGGTGAAAAGCTGTCAGCACTTACAGAGGCCATGGCAAGTACGTATTCCAGCCATATAAGCCATTTATTTTAAAATAAATTCTGCAAGCAGTACTTTAACATTAATAGCAGCAGTAATGCTGCTATTCAGTTCTTTATGGCTCTTTTCTGGGAAGGGTCTCTAAAGAATTTTTCAAACATTAATAGATAAGCAGGTAACAAACTCCTAAGACACAGGCAAGTATTATTTTCCCCTTCATACTGATAAATGCATAAAAATGGCCGTGGTTACACAGTAAGCTACCTGAAAATTTGAGAACAGAGCTCAGGAGCCTGGAGTCTCAGATACTCTCCAATTGCTCAATGTAGCGTGTAATGCAAAACAGAAAGCATGAGTATTAATAGCATATCTCCAAAACAGTGGGTTTTCATTTGTTTTGATTTGCAAATACTTGCAATTTTTGCAGTAGCGTTGTGGACCCTTGTGAAAGGTATTCCAGCCAAGTGATGAAAGGTACATTTTTCTTAGATGTCTTAGAAGAATTTTGCAAACCGTTATTGAAAACCGTTGCTCTAGTCAACAGGACGCTGGAGGTGTGTCTTCAGAGGGACTATACTGAGGCAATGCACACAGTTACCAGGTAATTTACATAAATGTGGGCAGCAGGAACTAAAACCCAGTCCTTGAGCTTCAAGGATACAAATCTCTCCCAAGTGAGTCCAAAGAAAGCTTTCATAAATTTTAGCAGTAGGATGTTCTCCGTTGCTTCTTATCAGATTTTCTAAGGCCTTAGGGTTGGACTTTCAAGTATGAAGCTTAATTGCTGAAAGTATTCAGGAGCTCCCATCCTCCTGATCACCTAGGAAACTTGCACTTCTTTGCAGAATTATGGCCTAGTCAAGACTGTACATTGCTGTGGCACAAAGGGAGGGCTGCACAGCCCATATTCTTGTATGCAGGGCCAACGGGACATGTGTGAAAAGGGCTACAGTCCTGTTAGCAACAGAAACTGCCTCACCACATCGCTGCTGATGGTTAAATGACTTGCAGCCTGAAAGTTTCTGCCAGGGTTCAGGGCTGCGCAAGTGCAGAAGATATGAGAGAGACAGAAAATATAAAAAGAAATCTTACCAAGAACAAATGCCGAGGGTGCCTGTTTTTGCCAGAGACTTTCATCAGTGTTCCTTCTTTAACAAAGATCTGAAGGAGAGAACAGCAGATTGTAATCCTGAGACTTCTCATTCTGAATCTTATTGAGAAAGGAGAATATTCCTCCTGGGGAAAGAGCTACTCTAACTGCTTTCATCAGCACAGGAAGAGATAGCTAACACTTGCTTCTAGCCTTAATCCTTATTTATGATCTGGCTTAGTCTTTGCCTGCGTTAGCCCTGCTGCTCTTCATGGCTTGCATTTGTATCAGTACCAAATGGGTTAGAAACCCACTTGTCCTCAGCCCACTGCTTCTGCACTGTGGTCTGTGCTCAGAGGTGACTGTCACCGATTGCAAAGCTAACATGTAATGGGCTTCAGAAAAGAACTCTTGTCTTTAAAAATCCTCTAAAATAGACAGAGCAAAAAGAAAAGGTGAAACCTCAGGTTTCAGCACACTACATCCACATAACTATGCCTGCATACATAATCTGTACATGTCTGCAAACACAATACTTTGTTGGTCCATATTGTTACTATGTATGTAGATAGGACTATGTATGTAAGCAGCTAAACCAGCATACTAAAACTTGATTGCAATAACATCAGTGGATTAACAGTCATCTACTCTTTTTAGATGGACAACAGAATCTGGTGTAGTTTTCCACTCTAGAACAATTTATAATCAAAGAGAGCAATCCCTCAAATTCTCTATGCTGGGCTTTGCAGAATTTGTTAAAACCTTACCTGGTGAGGGCAAGTGAGAATACTGATGTTAGAGAATAAATAGAGGTTGACTGCAGTATTTGGCTGATGAGGATTCTTTCGCTACGAGTATGCATGCCTTGAAAATTGCTTCATGAGTTTCGCTAAAGATATTGGTGGACTGAAGGGAAATTTAGAGTTGCAGAACTCAAGAAAGAAATCTTTTGAAGTGTAGAGGCAGGTTGGAGCTGAGGAAACTGGGCAGGTTTAAATACCAGAAGAAATTTGCATTTGATGTGGATGACAAGACAGAGCTATACACTCTCCCACATTTCTTTTCATGTGTAAAAAATGATGTCTTGCATTTAAAGCACCACTGGGGAATTGTGAGAATAAAAAATTGAAAACAAATAATTTCCCTGATTTAAGGCTCTTACCCAGCTCTGAGCCTTTCCAGGCTGCAAGTGATTCCTGCTAGTGTTGCAGCCTTTCAACAGGAGTATATAAGGAGGAAAACATCAGCTCCATCAAAACACACTACACATGAGGTGGCTGAGGACAGCTGGAGTGAAAAGTCAAATGGCTGCTCCGTGTAAAAGTAGGGGCAATGCATGTCTTTCCCAGCCTGAGACTCTCAGCACATCTCTGTGCACTGCCAGAGTGATGGCTTTTTACACAAACCAGTGCTCCAACTCTTTATCACAGTAGCTCAGTAAACAACACCTGTAGACATCTGAAATCTGGCCATCCACACAATCAGAGATATAGCTGGATGGAAACAATGCCCTTATCAGCATAGTTCTGCCTGCAGCACTCACCCTTCCTGGCTGGAGGAGGCCACTCTGCCCTCTCACACTGTGCTCAATGTGTACCAGCTTCTGCAAGTTTTCCTGGGGGAGAGAAACAGCATTTAGGAGACTGCATGGTGATTGTTCTTTAGACAAGCAGGCAAACCTTCCCTCACCCCTCCTCACCATTTTATTTCTCTAAAAGTGGTATTACAGAATTAGGTTTCAGAGAGAAGTAAGCCCAGAGATTTTACGCCCAGAAAGTCTTATTCCAGCCTTATAGCTTTTATAAAACCTCATCATCTGCATTCACATCTGCTGTGGCCTTCTACAGTCCTATTACCTCTGATAGCTCAGTTCATGTTCAAAAAGACCTGCTAACTCCATATGATACTTATACATTGGCCTCTTTGCTGAATTTATTGATCTGGAAACTAATAAACTGGAAGCAGAGACAAAGTACAGTATCTGCTCCAAAGGCCTGTGCATTACTGGCATGACACGAATAATCCAAAGCATGCTTTAATACTATAGAACTGTTGCTAGGATTATCTGGAGGTTTATACTCTGTGATAATGGATTAATGGCTTTGCAGTAGGGGATTTAGAAGGTTAACTAGTAAGCAGGCAATGAAGCTGCATCTCTCTTTCAATGCTTTGCAAAAATCAGGAAGTTCATTATCAAACTCTGATACTATTAACTGCCTACCTGGCCTTAAAGCACAGTCAGTCAGTGGGCACTGGCATGTGGCATGAATTTATCTATGAAGATAGTAAATAAGATTAATCTAGCTAAGTCTGTGCTCTCATAAAAAAGATGGTATTGGATGAATGTACAAAGGAGGAAGAAGGGATATCTGTACCTTTGCAATATTGCTAGAGTCTTTTCAAATCTCCTTCCATTTAGCAGGTGAGGCTGCTAAAACTGAGGCTTGTACATAGGATTCAGCTGTGGTTTTATCTGGTCAGAACAGTAGAATGGGCTGCACAGCAGCAATGAGTCATCACCAGAATGTCTAAAAATTGGGAGTCTCTTGTCTAAGTTTGCTATTGTACCCTAAATCGTCAGTTATGCACCCAGATAAGCTACAGACTAAGGACCATATTTGATATAGTTTCAGACCTGTCAGCCTTTGACTACAGTTTTCTGTTATGACAGACAATGGTCTGTTTTCCTGTGCTCCATTGACTGGCATTAAGATACCCCTGGGCTTAGTTAGGCTCGATTAGATTGTACAGTGTATCTTCCTGATACAAAACAGTGCTGTCTACAGAATCAGCTAATTAAGAAAGCTATCACAGATACCAGAAGGAGCATATCCATGTCAACATGATGGTCTGTCAAGGCTAATTTACCTTGGATTTCAGCTAACACAATTAATGTACCTCTCTCAGCTTGCTTTTTGAGATAAGCCTGAAGTACCTCCATATGTTACTGCCCTGGTGAAATATTACACTTGTTTAGCATGATAGTAAGTTTAGTTCTTTATCAGTAACCGCGTATCAGACATATGAAAACACCTACAAGCCTTGACCAGCACAGGGCTGCATTGTGACCATGCAATATAACTGGCAGTTGACACATTTTCAAGAATTCCAGCAGTCACATATCTCTTTTGCAATGCAGGAAGTAACAAATGGAATTTTTCAGGTCATTTCTAAAATACTATAGGCCAGCAAAATGGAAACAGAATGTATAAACTAATAGCACAGGAAATACCAGGGATCATGGGACAGCTGACATTTGCAAAAGACATTTGCAAAGGACTTTACCATCACTAAAGGGTGCTTTAGCCCTAGCAAAACTTGTAAAATTGGCAGCTTCCACGATGGAAACCTGTTCTTCATCCACAGAAAAGGCAGTGCCCTCCTGTGAGCACACTCATGGCCAATGCAGTACTACCTATTGGGCTTTCTACAAGAGTGAGAGGAGAAGTTGCTCCAGCTAAGATATACACCTCAGCTTTTCTTAGGACTGCTGGCAGAGGTGCCTGTTGTAATGCAGACGTTTGCAGTATGGACACATGTTCACCAGGAAATGGACAGAGAATTATCAAACTCATTTCCTGTAGGAAGTCAAACAGCCATCACATATGAAGGACAATGATTTATCTGGGAATGTGGGCAGCTGAGGCATAGATTCCCTACAGTTCCCCTGAAATCCCCTATTTACATAGTTTTCTTCATTCTTAAAACTATCATCGTTCTCTTTTCAGATATCCTTCACAAACTGATTAAAAAATGAAAACAAAGCTCCACCCAACTAGTACTGCAGATGTGGGGGGGGGGGGGGGTGAAATCCTTCTCTGGCTGTTTTAACAGTGAACTGCAGCTTCCATCATATTATCATTATGTCTATGCAGGAGGAATGCCTCCCCAAGGAATTCACCAGCTGTTAATAGCAACAATGATTTATAGCTTTTAGCATCTCAGGGTCTCTATTAGATTGTAGAAGTTCAGAGAGCAATATAAACCCTGCTTAGTTCAAGTACTGAATGTCTCCTAGAGTTGCAGATAGACTTAATGCTATGCAGTGATGGTATGCCTTATGCCTCTGTTTGCACATCTGTAAATTGCAAATAATATTTTCCTACTTGATGAAAATGCTGTGAAGATAGCTAATCTCACAATGTGTCTGAAAATCCTGGTTTAATTGTTCCCAGGGAAAAACTGCTAGAGTTTTTTTATCACAAAACAAAAAAGCTAATAATGAATCATTGATATTCTGCAGAAAATGTAGATCATAATGCAATGCTCCTGTCAGATTTTTGGAGTGTAGTTTGATGAGTTGATAAGTGGCAGCAGAAATCTTCCTCCTTCCAGGTACATGCCAAGTCTAAATTATTGCTTAGAACTTCAACCAGGTACATGACAAGTTATTAATGCTCTATCTTGAGTGGCATTGTTCAGTTTGTTCTGTAATTAGAGTAACTTCTTAAATTCTTGGCATGTTCTAAAATCTGAGAGAAAGAAACAAGCTGCTGTTTGTGGCTTTTGTGGCTGGGTTATTAATTCAGGAGGACAACCACTGATTTAGCAGAATATTGAACTTTGATTCTCATGAACCTGCACCTTCACAAACCCCACAGCATTCACACAGATGGGAAAGAAGGAAATTTTGTTTCATCTTCTCCAGGCCACAGTTTTGAAAAAGAGCAGATGTGCTCTGATGATATGATAAAAAATGAAGTGTAAAAATCTATGTGGAATTTGTGATAAAATTGTTCCAAACCAGACATTATTAATAGCAATCATTACACAGTCTGTGACACCTGAAAAATTCACATGATACGATGACGTTCCTCTTCAAGTTGAAGCATGGCTTAGTGGAGATAAAATCATTGCATGATAATGCAACACAGCAAATTTTATTTTGGCCACTTACGTATACTTCTAACTTCAGAAGAGTATTCATACAAATATCCCATAAATCTGAGTGAAATCTAAGGAAGCAGAGGTGCCAGAAAAAGATGTGTGACCGTGATCTGTTAGGAACTGACATCTTAGAGTTCTCACCCTCTAATGCAGGTATCCCTAAAGCTCTGAGATTACTGTGGAAGCTTTTCCCGAGTTCTCAGTTTCATGATGAAATATTTATTATTTTGGTACAAAGAATGCTTTAATAATGGAAAGTATGATTATAAATTCTTTTCCTAAGGAGAAAGAAAATCAGAATCAAACCTATTGAAAACTTTGCTCAGTTAAGTCTGTAGTTTCAGAGTCAATCTGTAGAGGGGCCAGATTACATTTCTTTTTATGATAAAACTCTAGGCTTGTTAGACCACATCGTCCCTGCAGACTACATCTGTTCTTTTGTCTTGGTAACAGAATAGTGTTTAGGTAGTAATTAACTACTGGTTACTGCTGTCAATGCTGAACATCACTCAGAATTAGTCTGTATGTACATCATTGTTTCCATGCATCTTGCTTTTCTATTATGCTTCTTTCTCTCTCATTTCCTTCTCCTCCTTCACCATTATGTTTGGCTGTAACTCAACTACCATTTCATCTGCAAAGACTTCCCTCCCAACTTTTGTCCCCATCCTATCTACTATAATGGCTGATGACAAAATAGCTTGTGCTGATACCCAAAGTATCTTTAAATAAAGCTGAGAATAAGCAACCAAAGAGATCAGTGTAGCTGACAGTTTACACTCAGCAAATGTGTTCAGGCTGTCTGCTTGCTGAAGCAGAGTGTGCTGCTTTGTTTACACATGATTCATGTTTGTAATTTTTCCTTAGCAATCAGGAGGAGTAAAAAAAGTGCTGTCTTTAAAATGAAGGTTTGAAGGGTTTGGGTTGTCACACAGCCACACTAACACGGCAAATGGGCTGATGTTATTATATGAAGGGGGAATGTGTTCTGAGGTAGAAGAGCCGGGATGGGGTTGGGGGTGGAGAAGTTTGGAACAGAAAAGCAGAAATAGACTTAAACAAAATCAATAGGTCCAAGCTTTTTAAAGTTTGCTTTGAGTGAAAATGCAGATCTGAATTTTGAGTTTTGACCTTAAAAACCTCAAACCTCAGAATGCTCAAAACCTTCATCTATTGTCATGGCTTGAGATCATCTCTGCACAAAACCAGAAACCCACCAGTTGGACTTCGTGTTGATCTGTAGTAATTTCACCACTGGCTTCAGGAGAAGCAGGTTCAGAGCCTCAGTCTCAATTTGTAGCTATCAGATGGGGAAAGAGGCAGATCCACGAAGACAGGTTTCTCTATTCAAGAAATAGTAAGTAGTTTCAACTACAACTTAGCCCTTTCTGATACAAATATTAGAAGGCTTGGTGTTTGTCTGTTGCTGCCCATGAGGAGAACATCACTGAACTTCGTGCTCTGAAAAAGCACACATAGGCTCTATATATCACCTTGGCACACATATCAGAGACACGGCTTTTAAACCTGAGCAGCAGAGATTTCCAGACGTGAGCAAAAGTTGACATTCTTGGCTCTTGGTTTCATTTGCTGCAAGCAGAGGCTTCCACTTCTCTGAACAAACCATGAAAGCTTCAGTTTTAACAGATGAAGGGAACCTTGGGTTTTGAGACTCTTCCATTCTTACCTCCCCAGCTATTGCAAAAAAAATCCTTCATCTAGTTGACCTACTGTATTTTTACCATGTTGCACAGCCTGAATTCACTGCCTCACCCAGTGCTTCCATTCCCCTGCAGCCAGAGGGCAAAAGCATTAAAAAGAATATGCTGAGTCAGCAGTGCTGGTGCGCAGCTCTAGTGGTCTCCAGCATGTGTCTTTCAATAACAATTCCTGTGCATTCATTCTTTCAACCTTAAATCCTACCTGAAAATAAGCTCTTACTGAGAAGGTTGATATTTTGTTTCTTCCCTTTGTCTGCACTGATGCCCAGGTGTTTTTTCTCTGTCTTTTGAATTTCATGTTTTGATGCCTGAGTGATTAACAACCCTCTGTCTGCTCAGTAAATGAAATAATAAAGAAGTTAATCGAATGCCATCTGTAATTAACCATAGGGAAGGATGTTTGCAATGCCAAAGACATCTTTAATTTCACAAAGTCACAGCAAAATCCCATTGCAGGATGTTAAATTCAGCAATGTTCTAATGACCAGTAAAATGTGAAAACTTCCCCAAAATTATGATACATTCCCTATCACTTGAAATCCTTGCGATTCAATGCAGTGATGAAATACTTAAGATGAGATGCCTTTTGAGAAAGAAACACTTCAGTATAGCCATTCACTATTGGATGAAAGGCAGGATGCCTGGACTGGCATGCCTTGTTCTCTAACATGCATGCTGTTGAACACAAACCACATAATAGTCAACATCTTCCTTAGCAACCACATGCACTCCTTGTTAATCTAAATGCTTTGAAAATAAGTGCTTAAAATGGAATTTTTTGAAATTTTGGGTTGTATTATGACCATTTTCTAGGTCTAAGAAGCCTAGAGTTTTATCACAAAAAGAAATGCAATCTGGCCCTTCTACAGATTGACTCTGAAACTATGGGCTTACTCAGCAACATTTTATTAGACTGTGAAGGCTGTAGGTACTTCTTTCTAACTACTCGAGCTGAATGCTAGGTCTGTGCAGCTAAAGCAAATATGGACCTTAGGAGAGAATTTAGCTGGAGGTGTGGGTGGCTAGTATGGCAAAAAGAAAGGCACTGCCTTTAGTTATCACCCAGAGGTTCCACCAAGTTGAATTCCTCTGGAACGTTCTGGATCCTGTGTCTGACAGCTTCTCTGCTGCCTATGCCTCCCAACATGCTTCTTACTGATGTCAGTAGGAAACTCCTGTCATCTTAGGCAAAAGGCAGACCTAGGTCCTTGGAAACAAATGATCATAAGACTAGCTATATGCAGGCTATCTTTGCCAGTAAATTGGGACTCTAGTATCATGTAAGCAATATTAATAAATCACACTGACCTTACAGAAACTGTTCATTACTTTGGAAAACTATGTAACTTATTTAGATACCTAAATCTGAATTTAGACCTGATCTCTAACCTATGAGAGTCCTGGCCAGTCTATTTGGTTGTGTGATGATTTGCAAGGCTATAAACCTATTAAACCTATAAACCTATTCTCCTGAAGTAAAATGGGATTCCAGAATTGTGGAAAATTACATAAATGAGCTCAAAATGTATCTTTGACAGTACAATTGTGATGTCTTCAAAATTTCATATCTAAAAACATCCCAGGCTAGAAATAGAACCATGAAAATTCCCATCTGTGGTCATTGCTTCGCACACCATTTCAGCAACCCCAAGAGGGAAAAAAACTGTGCTGCTTGCTGTGGTGACTTACATCTTGCACAGCTGCACTAAAGGGCATAGACCTACTCCATATCTGCAATACTGTAAACCAGATCTGTATAAACCCTTGAGTCTCACCCTGGAGGAGGCTTCAGAATTTAGCATATGTATTCACTTCAGCAGATGTGCAGAAAAGACACTATCGATCAGGAGAGCACGTGTCATGGTAGGACTCACCGCTTGGAGCATGCTGTCGTTGGCTCGGTCCGCGATTTCAGAAACAATGAATAAGGCAGCTGAGGGATGAAGCAAAACAAATCACATGAAAGAGTAGGAGAATAACCCAAATCCCTTCTGTCTGCAAGGGCATCTTTTAAAAAAATCAAACAACATCCCCAGCAGCAGCTCCTTTAACTTCTTTGGCACCTTCAGAATGAAACTGCCCAGCAAAGACACGGCACAGTGCTGTTATTTCCCCTTCCCTTCATCGTTCTCTTGTGCAAAACTGCATCATACTTGTGCTGACCAACAGAGCTCATGAGGTCCCTTTTAAGCACCTAGCATGGCAGGAAATCTTTTTGTCATGTTTTCTAGTCGCAGGTTTTTGGCAATTGGAGCTTGTGATACGGAGAGATTTATGCAACACAGCTTTAGCCATCCAAAAGCATGGCAATCTAAGGTCGTCTGTTTCCCCTTACTGCCGAGGGAGAGGACAGGTCATCCCTTTCTGACAGAAGTGTGTATGAAATGTTGACATAAATTAACACCCAAAGCATTTCTCCACTGGCAAATAACCTGGCCCAGGGCATGTTTGCTGGCTCTGAGAGCAGTGACATAACATGGTTAAGGTTTTTATCTCAGATCTCTTCCCCTGTAGAACAGGGCATCCTATCCCTTTCTGGGTGTAATCTGGGAGTGTGATAGCCATCACTGGCCCGAAATGTGACAAGCATGTGCTAACCACAAACAAGATAGGCAGTTGTGGCCACAAGGCTTGGGCATCTGCCCTGGCCTTGTTTAAATTACTGGTATAGCTGTAGTCCCACTGTCAGTGACTAGGGTCCTAAATCTTGCACAAGACTCTACATCAGAAAAGACTGACCTTCAGTCAGTCGCAGACCCTGTTGCTACGAGTTGGTTTGGATTTACACTCAGTGTAACAGAGGTGAACTGGTTTCATTAATACAGTGTTATTCCTGCTTACTCCACTGTGAAAGATACTCCCACTGAGGCCACAGCTAAACCTTGCTTTGACTTCAGTGGGCGTAAGAGACTTCTGCTTTATCCATCTGATGTGTTGGAAAGGATGGTGTTAGCAATTGAACATCTGGATTTGTTCTTGATTATGCAGAACTGTTTTTAATGCAATGTCTTTCAAGTTTACTTAGGCTTCAGGAATCTGGAATACAGATACATGATTCAAACCTCCTGGGTTTCTCCAAAGTTCACAAAGCACAGCAGGCATACCATAGATAATGGTACACACACATAAGCAGGTGGAGCCATCCCTATTGACTTTACAATGACCAGGCCAAATATAGATAGAACCAAAGAGGACTAGGATTTCCCCACTCACTGGGGCAGAACTACAATATCTGCACCATGCTTGTATAGATGATAACTTCTTCTTCTGTAAGTTCATTGTGTCAAAACTATAGGAAATCCACGTTTCAATGAAAAAAAGATAGGGTCTTGCTCTAAATAATTTGTCTAAATTAGTAATCAGTTCTTACAGATCTTACATCTAACCTATTGACAGAATATCTTGAAAATAATCCTCTTCCATGTATTACCAGTATAGATCCTGTACCTCTTTGGAAGCAGAGTTAGCAAAGCAGAATTTTTGTTCTACTCATGTAATTTTACCTTGTGTGGCTTCATATTCTGTAGAATCGGGGCAAAGATTATTCAAGTAATCTGTAGAAAATAATCAGACACAGACATCCGGTAATCAGAATACAGATCCACATCATTTGTAGTATTATTAGCTAAAACAAAATCCTAATTATACAATAATAGAATGCTTTGGGTTGGAAGAGACCTTAAAGATCATCTAGTGTCCCATGGGCAGGGACATCTTTCACTAGACCAGGTTGCTCAAAGCCCCATCCAACCTGACCTTGAACACTTCCAGGGATGGGGCAGCCCCAGTAATGTCCCATATCACCTTATTCCCCAATAATTAAGTGTATATAGCCTCTTTCCAAAGCAAAATTAATATTTTACTTCATTCTGCTTTAAGAATCAATGCAAGAGCATTGATAGAGATTTGGACTGATCACATAACTTGGCAGGTATGAACAACTAAACAGAGTGACAAAAATATTTCCTTGTTTTTCAGACAGAAGAATTGCTGCGTAGCACCACTTTACGAATAATTGTTTTTCTAATGAATTCTATATTCCCATCTGAATGAATGGGATTGGCTATAATGACTGATTTTCTATATTTATAGTAAATTAATTACATGCATTTTAGAGACACAGGAAGGAGCCTCTGGTTCTGTACATGCAGAGTTCAATGATTACTACTGAACTCAATCTCATTCTGAGGTTCTGTAAAATACACACAATAGGACTTATATTTACAGGAATTATATTTGCATTATATTCAAACCTTTAACCTGTCAGTTTTATTTGGACTGCTTGCCTTGGATAGTCTGTCTGTTCTTTGTCGGTCTTTATGCTTTTAATGACTGCAGTATATAAGTGGCACCATTTTAAAAGCCTAATCCTGAAATACTTCATTCTTATCTTTCTGATGAGTCCAGGCTCCCAAATTCTGCATCCAAGAATTAGGCCTCTGTGCTGAGAATGATGCTGTGCACAGATATCCGTTCCCTTGAATGTGCTATCCAAAGCCGTTTCTCTTTCTAGTGCTGTGCCCTGCCTGCCATCCCAAAATCTACCTGGCTTTTACATGCATTCAGGAAAGCATCTGCCGGTACTCAGGCAGGCAGGAAGGGGTTGTGTGGTGTTATCAGGCAATATTTAGCATTCCTTTTCACAGCTGCAAGCTCTGTCCTTGGCTATGGACATTTAACTGAGTGGGCAATTCCTTTTGGCTGTAGTGTAGTAATTGGCAACCAATATCCTCATAAAATACCCTTCCTTATCTGGTAGAAACAACCAGTTATGGACACACAAGTACACCTGCATATTTTAATTTTTTTTTTACACTGTCCAGAGAATCTGAAGGACTGCACTGTTCCAGACCTACTCTGTCCTAGCAGGCAAAGAGGGTCTTGTTTTTCTGAGGTGAAGAACTGAAGCAGTAAACCTATTTTCTGAAATACCTTTATCCAGAAGACTTATCTCGCTACATACAAAAGCTTTTCTTTTCCCAGTTAGTGCCAGTACCTGGGACAAGGAGGAGCTCAAGTTGCTTCAAGCACAGATGGAATCCAGTCACTGGATTTGCACTGATACCATGCTTCATGTTTGCAATTTACCTTGTGGACCACAGAAATGGGCAGAGAAAATGGAGCATAGCGGGGATATCTCTGACAGGGACATGCTGAGTCCTTTTTCTTAGATGCAGTATTTGCGTGCACACACTAAAAACATTGTAAGGATCACGTGAGACTACTAAGTACTGCAACCAGCAAGTCTGGAAGGTTGTCCTTAATGTAAACACACCCAGAGAGGGAAGCAAGTCAGACAGAAAAAAAGGCCTACTATTGGCATCTGGCAGTCATTTGTATTGCTCGTACTAAAAAAGCAAAACCAGCTGTGAATAATGAGTTGCATCCTTGATCAAAGTGTCTGAAGCAAGATGAAACTGCTGCTAATCTGTGCTGTGAATAAATATTTCATATGGTCACTTTGTTCTGCTGCATTTATAAGAGTCCCTTCTAATATGCCATGCCCTTCATCAGCTGTTGAGTATGGGCAAGGTTTATGGCTTCCTTTTTACTGTCCCACGGAAAACTCATCTTGCATCCTTCTCCACCCACACATATACACACTCCCAAAGCATTTCTCCATCTTTATGTCTATGGATCCTTGCTCTTTTGTGTTCTGATCTGACTAAATTACTTGACAACACTGAGATTCATTGTTACATTTCACCATTTTCCTTCCCCAACCAGTTCATTTGTTAGAAACCTAAACTTCACAGTTCTTTCTAGGGGACGCATCCTGCTTCAGAAAGCTTGCTCCCCTCACAGGCTCAGACTTGCTAGATTTGCTGTGGCTTGCACAGAATGAGCCACCAGAGGGAACACAACCCCCCTTGGAGAGACTCCAGGTGGGAGTGATATATATGGCCCTGAATGGAAAGGGAAGGTGTTATTGTAAATGAAAAATCCGTAAATGTACTGTTAATGTAAATTTGGATCTCTGTCTCCTACAATGCAGAGAAATTGGACTGGGATTTTGACTTAAACTTGTCACTAGCCTTAGGTGTACTGTACATAGGGCTTAGGGTTCAGTACTGGGTACAACTGCTTTGTTGATAGGGTACAAGGAGATGGTGCTTTTCACTGTCATACAGGGTGCAATGCAGAGTACTCTTGCTGGGGACTACAGTCCCCTGCTGTCTTTGGTAATTGCCCTTGACATAAATAAAATCAAACTAGTTTGCTGGCAGTGAGGCTGAACTCTGCCTCTCCTAAGTCACAGAAGGAAAAAGCCAAGAAGGAATGGCTAAAACCACCTGACTACAGTTTTTTGTGACCTTTTCAGCGTATTTGTGCTGAAGAAGTGCCCACTCCTTCCCAGGCTCCCTGACATTTCCCGAGTCCTGTACTAAGCATATTGAAGTTCCCAGGAAATCCCACACTGCTTCAGCCCTATTTTAGCTGTCTTGGCAACAATGTGTGGCACAGTGGAGGCATAGAACATCATGGGAGGGTTTCCACTGAGTAGCTTTGACAGGGGTTGTACTGACCTGTGAGCAGCACACGATACTGGAAGACACGCTGCACCACTTTCAAAAGCTGGTGTTTCACACTCTGAGGGCTGTCACCAGAGCTCTGCTGTCCTCAGTGGAAGGGAAAGGAAACACAAAGATGAGGGATGTGTGAGCTATGCATAAATTCCATTGAACCATTCCCAATTTACCCAGCTTGCCAAGGGGTATTATCTTTGTGACTATAAAGAAGTACTGTAAACAGTTTATTTCCTATGGCATCATTCACAAGTAGTTTGGACTCAGAGGGAAAAGGGAGGAAAGTGAATACCATTTAGAAGGTAAGCCATAAAGATTTTAGGGTGGCTTTGGAAGGCAGAGGTATCAGATCTAAGTGAGGCTTGTCATTGCTGTTCCTTTTTTGGACTGAAAGTTTCTTCTGCCTGCAACTTTTTAGTTTCAAGACATGGAATTGAGCAAAATACAGCAAGTATTGTTATTGAGTTGGAACTCAATGTCCAGAGAGTGTTTACAAGAAAATAAAGTGAGATTGTGATCTGATTTAACACACACATGGAGAAGAAGTAGCATTTTTCTCTTTATCTTTACCCTTTAGATTTGACTCAATTGCATGTCACCACATATCAGGCCCATCAGCATGGGTTTATGAAAGGCAGGTCCTGCTTGACTAACCTGATCTCCTTTTATGACAAAGTGACCCACTTAGTGGATGAGGGAAAGGCTGTGGATGCTGTTTACCTGGACTTTAGTTAAGGCTTTGACACCATTTCCTACAGCATTCTCCTGGAGAAACTGGCTGCTCATGGCTTGGATGGGCGTACTCTTTGCTGGGTAAAAAACTGGCTGGATGGCTGAGCCCAAAGTGTGGTGGTGAATGGAGTTAAATCCAGTTGGTGGCCATTCACAAGTGGTGTTCCCAGGGCTCAGTACTGGCGCCAGTTCTGTTTAATGTCTTTATCATTTATCTGAATGAGGGGATCGAGTGCACCCTCAGTAAGTTTGCAGACAAGACTGCATTTGGCAGGAGCGTTGATCTGCTTGAAGGCAGAAAGGCTCTACCAGAGGGATCTGGACAGGCTGGATCGATGGGTCAAGGCTACATGTATGACATTCAGCTGAGTGCCAGGTCCTGCACTTGGGTCACAACAACCCCACGCAGTGCTACAGGCTTGGGGAAGAGTGGCTGGAAAGCTGCCTGGTGGCAAAGGACCTGGGGGTGTTTGTCGAAAGCTGGCTGAATATGAGCCAGCAGTGTGCCCAGGTGGCCAAGAAGGCCAATAGCATTCTGGCTTTTGTCAGAAATAGTGTGGCCAGCAGGACTAGGGAAGTGATTGTTCCCCTGTACTCAGCACTGGTGAGGCTGCACGTCAAATACTGTGTTTAGTTTTGGGCCCCTCACTACAAGAAAGACATTGAGGTGCTGGAGCATGTCCAAAGAAAGGCAACAAAACTGGCGAGGGGCCTGGAGCACAAGTCCTGTGAGGAGCAGCTGAGGGAACTGGGGTTGTTTAGTCTGGAGAAAAGGAAGCACAGGAAAGGGGCTTGTAGCGACATGGGGGTCGGCCTCTTTTCCCAGGTAACAAGTGATAGGATGAGAGAAAATGGCCTCAAGTTGTGCCCAGGGAGGTTTAGATTCGGTATTAGGAAAAATTTCTTCACTGAAAGGGTTATTAAGCACTGGAACAGGCTGCCCAGGGAAGTGGTTTGAGTCACCAGTCCTGGTGGTATTTCAAAGACGTGGTGCTTAGGGATGTGGTTTAGTGGCAGTGTTAGGTTTATTGTTGGACTCAATGATTTTGAGGGTCTTTTCTAACCTAAATGATTCTATTTGACAAGTTCATGTTCAGAGCAGAGTGAGCCATCAGAGATCCCCTCACCTGCTAACAGGAAATAATTGTGACTGCAAGGTATCTGTTTGTAAATGCTGACTTCCAAATGTCTTCTGAAATTAATTGTTATCCTTAATATTTCACATATGCTGCGAAGAAAAACACATTCCATACCCCATAGAGCTGGCATTCTAAATAACCTTTAAGGTCCGATTACTAATTTATCCTTGCAGCCCCTCTGCTACCCAAGTGAACATTGTTATTTCTCTTACCAGATAAAGATAGTGAGAAACAGGGTTTCTAGACCCACAATAAAGCAGCATAGCTTTTAGCCATTTTAGCTTAATAGAGTCAGTGTAGCCCAACTGAACTTTCCCATCCACTATGGGATTGTGCTTTCAAAATTGCGTGAAGTGGACACAGTGCCAGTTCTTTAAAATGTAATCAGGATTCATGAAATTTCTGTCACGTGTATCTTGATGGTGCTTTTCAGTTATTCAGCGCTGATGACTGAATTAACACAACCGGAAAATACATGTTTCTTGCTACATGGCCAGAGATTACAGGTCTAGAAGTTACAGACCATTCAGGGAGCCTAGATGAAAAGAACCCTGTTTGCGTCTTCCTGTGCAGTTCAGTGTTGCCTGTCACAAAATCCTATGTAAACTGAGGAAGCAGTTAACAGGCATTTAAAAATGCAGAGAAATGCAATTGTAAAGATGTTGTGGGTTGATTGCTGCCAGCAGCTAGGCACCCACCTATACAGGCTAACCCTAACTTCATCCTGGCCAGACCCAGTATAAAAGAAAGGAATGAAAATGCAGTGAAAGAAGAGAAGATATGAAGAGATGGTAATAATAATACTTATTAACTCTAACGTATCCTCAAAGAACTTGATAAATTAATACGTGACTGAGAAGCTGCTCCATTATGTGCATATATTTCAGCAAAATATACTCACAGATCTGTAGATTCACAAACATACATTCTGTATGCAGACACAGGGGTGTGTGGGTAACAGACACAGATACAGAAACACAACATGCACATGTGAACACCTCACTTCAGTTTTAGCACCGGGATGTGTGAACAGAGCTATTCTCCCATTTTATCCTGTGTGAACACTGGTGGAGTTGCAGAAGAAATATCTTTAAGCCCTGTGGCACAACCATGCATTAATGCAGGTAAAAAAACATAGGAGCCTTACCTCAAACTCCTGAATTATGGTAGCCAGTTGGGAATATTTAAGGCAGGTTTCATCTAGCAAAGCCAAATTCCTATCAAACTGCATAATGTATGCTGTGTGGTGATTCAGCCTTGCTTTTCTGGAGAGAAAAACATCAGCAACTTTCTGGTGTTCCTCCCTAAGGCCACAGAAAGAAAAGAAGAAGCAAACAAATAAATAAATAAAAATTAAAGAAGAAGAACCATATTCCTTTCTCATTGTATTAGACCCACAGTGGCTAAGGACATTGTGCAGCTAAAGCCTGGGTTAAATGGCAGGAAAGAGGCAGTGCTTCGTTGACATAGTGGACAACAAAGTGAGCTGCTGTTCAGTGGGCACCATGGGGGGCCGATCTGTTGGCTGTGCCTTTGCCATGGCAGCACTGCGTGTCCATAGTGGGCACAATGTCTCCTTTCTGGACACGGCTTCTGCTTCTCTAAACAGACCTTCCATCTGCTGCAGTGTTTCGAGCACTCCTTGTAGGGGGGTAATACAACGTCTTCAGTTGTAATATCATATCTTCAGCTCTCCTTCATTGCCCCCTTCTCAGCACTGCCCTACCATCATCTGCCTCAGCACCCAGTTGCACAGTATTGTAATATTTATGAGGCATGTACAAGGAGAGAACAGGACAAAATCTGAGACTGCAAAAGAGTAATCATAGTTAGGAGAGGAACATGAGTTCCTGGGGATGTGTCCTGGTTTCAGCTGGGATAGAGTCAATTGCCTTCCTAGTAGCTGGTACAGTGCTGTGTTTTGAGTTCAGCAGGAGAAGAATGTTGATAACACACCCATGTTGCCAGTTGTTGCTAAGTCATGTTTAGTCTAAAGTCAAGGACTTTTCAGCTTCTCATGCCCAGCCAGCGAGAAGGCTGGAGGGGCACAAGGAGTTGGGAGGGGACACAGCCAGGGCAGTGACCCCAACTGGCCAGCGGGGTATTCCAGACCATGGGACATCACATCCAGTATATAAACTGGGGGAGTGGGGGCGAGGGATCGCCGCTCGGGGACTAACTGGGTGGTGAGCAATTGCACTGTGCATCATTTGTACATTCCAATCCTTTCATTATTACTATTGCCATTTTATTAGTGTCATCATTATCATTATTAGTTTCCTCTTTTCTGTTCTGTTAAACCGTTCTTATCTCAACCCACAAGTTTTACTTCTTTTCCTGATTTTCTCCCCCATCGCACTGGGTAGGGGGGAAGTGAGTGAGTGGCTGCGTGGTGCTTAGTTGCTGGCTGGAGTTAAACCACGACAGGATGTCAGAACAACAGAGTGTCTGGGGGAGCGCAGGCACACGGAAGGACTTACTGGAAGGCTCAGGGGTGGTGGTGACCTGGGAACCTGTATGAGTGCAGCCATATGCCATGTGTCATTCTGTTGCGTTGGCAGCATTTGCAGTACAGCCCTCTTTTTTCTCAAGTGCCACAGCATATTTCTGGACAGAATCTTAGGGTATTTCCAGTTGTGTTCCTTTTGTCTGAGGGAACTGGCAGCATGCTGCTAGAGTAGGACTATGACTTCTTTAGGAGACAACAAGCCATTTTAGATCCCATCCAAAAACACCACTCCCGTTTGTGCTATGAGTGTATAAATCATAAATCACTGATGAAATTTTTTAAGTCTTTCTGCCATTTGTAACAGTCCCTTGGTGGACATGAACCAATATACTGTTCCCCCTAGCCTTTTCTTTCCTTGCTGTGTGTTTTGACTTGAAAGTGCAGGGCTGACAAGGAGAGCTGTCCCCTGCATTTAGGATTGTTAGTGAAAAGTTTTCCTGATCTAATCGACTTCCTTAACTGCTCAGGGGCAGTGCTGGGATAGGATCAGCCATTGCCTCCTGGAGTCCAGCAAGGTGGAGGTGTGGGGCTGCATGGTCCATCATAAGCTGTGAGAGCCAGAGTAGTTCAGTCTAGGCCAGGGGCTTTGCTAGCTGCTGTAGGTTTAGTCAGCTTGGGTCTGCAGAGGTAATTTCTCTTAGTCATTGTTATTCTAGCAGTTTGATACACCAGGGCCTGGCAGCCTGGCTTAGGTCAGAGGTCTCCTTAACTGAATGAATTTTTGATCTTTGTCAGTCTTAGGCATGGTCTTATTCTCTCATGGAAAGACTTGCCCTGTAAGGATGTTTGGCTTAGGTGGAGTCCCTCTGCAGGCTGACATTGTCTGTTTGGCTTGGAAGGCTAGCCTGTGCAGAGCCCTGCCTTAGCGCTGGGAGTGATGGGGTGTCCCTTATCTGAGAGTTACGCAGTGGCTATGTAGATTTCTGTAAGCAGATGATTCTTTAGGACCAGTTCTGATGTCCGTTGTTCCTGCTTCCCATGGCATGGGTTTGTGATCTTCAGGCCACGAGTGTGAAGCTGCTTGGTGATGACTATGAACTGGTATCAGAGGATAATGAATATGAAGCAGGCTCTCCTCACACTGACTGACAGGGTCATTTTGGAGTCATGGGCTGTGCACTGTGTAAATATTTCAGTATTTGGTTTCTTAGCCTGACAGCCTCTACATTTACTTCCTTCCTGCCTGTATGCAAAATCTGTCAAAGCAGTTCACATTCTATTCCTATCATGTCTGCCTGAATCCCAGCCTCCCTGCCAGTGGGATTGAGGAAACACTGACGAGTTCACCCAGCTGCTGTGAAGGCTATGTTAAGGCTATCAAACCATGCCATTCCATACTTACCATTTAAGGACTCTTTCTTCCAGTTCTCCCAGGATGTCTTGGTGTAATTCATAAATTTCAGGGAGTTCACTTAAGCCCTGCTTGAGTTTAACTTCTTCCTGTTCATTTTCATCTTCTTCTCCAAGCACTTTCAAGATACCTTCATAGAAATCCTGTGAACAACAATACAGAAATTGGGCAAACAGACTTAAAGTCTCTTTTCTGAAATTATCATTACAGTTTCTCAATCCTAAACCCTGCTTTAGTCATAGCATATGTTTTCTTCCATCCATTAGTTCACACGCATTTTCAGCTGAATTCCACAATGCTGTCAACCCAAAATTGAACATTTCACCTGACCGAGCCATCAGACCCTTAAGCATACAATGAGTTTGGTATCTTTTTATTTACCTTGCCTTTTCCCCCTGCTTTTCTGGGCATAGCTGGTCTCATTTTTATAGTGTTTCTTAACCAGAAACATAGTTTTTAAAAATGAAGGATGAGATTTTCCTGTCGCTTCATTGGGTCCAACAGCCTGACATGAAAAACGTCAAGGTGTACATGTCTTGTGCTAAAATTTGCAACACTTGTCTCCAAATCTGAACTTAAAGAGAGGAAGAAGCTATAAATTTAAGCTATGGAAGAAATAATTTTCCCTATGAAACCTAAGTGAGACCTTTTTTCCCTCACCTTAGAAACGGTTTTGATCCTGAAGTGATTTATAAATTATGTCGGCACAAGAGTAATTTCCTCTATATTAAAATGTAGATAGCTCTGCTACATAATAGGGCACCTGTTTAAGACTGCATAGCAAAATGCTTTGACTTGGAAGTGAGGAATAAGGCCTCCATCTCAAACTGTAGTGATAATTTGTATTAGATCCTCGGGCATTAGACGATCATCCCAACAGCAGCCAGCAAATATTTTATGTGCAAAACATTGCTTAAAGTCTCCTTCATCCAGACCTCTGGATGCTGAAATGTTTTCAGGTAAAAGCCCAGTTCCTACAAGATCCATCTTCTCTGCTTCATGCTTGTAAAGGAGCCTTTGCTGGCACCTGGATACACCCGAGAGACTTCAGCTCCTGTGGTGCCCTGGCTCTTTGCAGGTTCCTACCGGCCACTGTTTCCTTCCCCTGCCTTCTGCTACCAGACACATCCCCTCTTCACAGGCCGGTGGCTAGAGAAGCTCAGGCATTTAAAGCTGCCTGGGCTTTGTGGAGGTCTGTCCTGGTTTCAGCTGGGATAGAGTTAATTTTCTTTCTAGTAGCTGATACAGTGTTATGTTTTGAGTTCAGCAGAAGAATGTTGATAACACACCCATGTTGCCAGTTGTTGCTAAGTCATGTTTAGTCTAAAGTCAGGACTTTTCAGCTTCTCTTACTGCCCAGCCAGCGAGCAGGCTGGAGGGGCACAAGGAGTTGGGAGGGGACACAGCCAGGGCAGTGACCCCAACTGGCCAAAGGGGTATTCCAGA
>JANZLQ010006847.1:0-34466 GCA_026212715.1 Elanus axillaris | reverse complement strand
ATGTTGCAAAACAAAGACCATCTATCTCTTCAGTGGCAAATTCAGTCCTGCTATCTAAAAAATGCAATTCATTTATGAAAGGTTTTAAGGATATGGAAATGCATAGTAAGAAATATGCTTAAAAACATGGACATCAAGTATTTGAGTTGAAATAAAAACAGATTTTTTTTTCATTACATTTACCCTGAAACAATGTTGTAGTTGAGAGCTGGGTGATCTTTTGGCACAGGAGGTACAAGAGGCTCTGGCTGCCATTCTTCAATCAACTCTTCTTTTTCCTGAGGAGAAAAGAAACACTGCTCAAAAAGGATTTCCATTAAAAAAAGGCATTATGTGCTAATAAACCGTTGGCAATAGTTGTATGAGAAATTATGTATGCTAACATGAGTCACCTTTCTAAGACACTTAGAATTGGTATTACCTCACCATTTTCAAATGAGGGGCTCTAAATTCTTCAAAGGGGAAGAGATGTAAAGAAAGATAGCCAGTTAGTTGTGTGTATGCATTAAAGATCTCAGGATGTGGTAATCAAAAGAAGAGATATTACCTTGGTGTCAGTACCAAATTTTAGTCAATACTGTTTCATTCAATCTATTAATTATGAAAGTCCTCCTCTACAGTTTATGTAATTGAATACAAATTACATAATAATTGAATATAAATTGCTCCACTTGACATTCTCAAGTCTTGAACAGTGCTGTTTAAACAACTGAGGCATTAAAATACTTCTCAAAGTAACACATACATGAACGGAACACAACAGAGAAAAACTGCCAAATGCTCAAGAAATGGTAACAACTACTAAACCCTATATCTCCCATCTAACCATGGAGGAATACTGAATGCACATTCATTTTCAAAGTGCTTTAAACTATTTGGAGAACCTCAGTTAGATCATTTTCCAAAGGACATGCAGTGGACCAGCATAACAGATGCATTAGACTGGATCCACATAAATTAGCAACCATTCAGGCAAATCACCAAAACCATCCTTCATACTACAAAAGCAGAGCTTTCCTGAAGGATTATTTACTAGTACAGCAACATACACCTAATAACATATTTGTTAACACACTAACTTTATATAGTATGATTACAATGGGTTTATATTTCTCTAGTATTTCAAAAAGCAGCAGAATATTTAAGGCTGCTTATTTCAATACCAAAATATAAACTGTGCAACTGATTTTTTAAAACATCCACAGCAGTACTTTTTTCCAATTTTATTTTTTCCAAATACACTTTTCAAAGCCTTTAAAGTACAAAAGCAAATTAAAATATGAAACAATCAAAAGGAAAAACTAAATGCAACATATGTCTCCTGCATTTTCATCACTTTCCTTTTACAAAGCTAATGAATAACTTTGTTTCTAGGTATTTCCAGACTATTAATTAACATCCCAGGAGTTCCAAAAAGGTCATTTCAAAACACAAATGGAAATTTCAATAGCCCTGTATTTCAGAAAAGATCCTTTTTACGTGAGCATAGTCACTTCTGTTTCTAATATATTGCAGATGTATATTAAATACCTTTTTATTCAACTTTCTCATGTTAGAATTCTTGCTGAAATTTAACCCACAGGGCATATATTTTAAAGGAAATAAAGTGCTATTAATATGTATGACAGAACTGAATATATTCAATATTCTGAAGTGGCTACACTTATGTTAGAAAATGTGTTTAGTTTCTTTAGCCACCATAGGGCATACCCCAGCTGGAGCCTTGCACGCAGTTGTGTATGCATTGAAATGCTGTTCCATATATTAAGGAAAATATTAAAGTAGGGGGTTTATTAATTTACATTGTAGTAGAGCAACTCATAGCATGTCAAACAGATTTGAATGCTTCAATTAAAATAATCCAAACAGGTAACTGAGCACCAGAGAACAGAACAATAATATTACTATTGACTACTACTCATTACTGCATTCTATTATCAAACCTCATGTTTAACATGACTCAAATACCTCAAGAACCCCATGGGAGAAGATTAACAGATGATACACCCCATAAAGGTTAACATGCCACACAGTACAAAAATGGTGGAAAAGTAATAGCCAAAACTCAGGTTAATCTCAGAGTGGAACCACAACCATAACCCTGTATGCTAAGCTCCATTGATCCAAGACAGAGTGGCAATTCCATCCTCATCTCAGAACTGGTACCAGTGTGCATCTCTACACCATAGTGCTATTTGAAGAAAAAATATCAAAGACATAATTTAACACTAAGTGTGCTGACCCAAAGCACTGCAAGCCAGCAGCTGCTACAGCACAGTCCTCTCCCAGCCACAAATACATTCCTGTTCCTTGTGCTGGCATAGGCAACCAGACAATGAACTTGTTCAGAAAAATGATCCAGACAAAAACTAACTCAGCAAAAGCAGAATGGGTATACAGCTAAACTAGATCCTACAACAAAGTAGTCCTAACCTAGACTGGCTGATGCTACTGGGAAACCATATCCTGAGTTACAGTTGCCCAGTAGTATCTTACACCTTTTCACAAGAGTTCAAAAAGACTTCTGAAAATCAGAAAGCAGGATGCATGCTCATGCAGCTTTCACTCTGCTCCCACAACAGTTGGTGTCAAAAGGCCCCCAAATCCCTGATGTACAGTGTAGCTTGCATCACCAGTCTTGTTTTCATTTTAGAGCACAGGGTCAGGGAGTATTTTTGGTTTGGTCACCGTTTTTTGTTTTAATTAGAAAGCAGAATAAATTAGGTGAGAAGTGGTGCAGCCTGTCAGTTATGGAAGGATAAATAAGAAAAGGATTAAATGACATCAAATGCCTAAAGGGCACAAGACTTTGGAAGCATGGCATTTCTTCTGTTTAAGACTTGAACACAAATAACGTATGAACAGCTTTTATACAGCATAGTTCAAAGGCAGAGCAGGCAACAGAACATACCTCTTCTTCAAAGAGGGCAGAATTAAAGCTGTGCAAGTCTGATTTTTTTGAACTAAAGGTACAAAATATCACCAAGCAGCTTAGCAACTCATATACAGATTCATTTAAAATTTTTTGCTGTGGAGTCTAGCAGAAAAAAATATTATTTACAGAAGGACACTGTAACAATAAATCTGCATAGTACAATTGCAGTTGAGATCTGTGAACATAAACATAATGAGTAATTCCTAATTACTACTTCTCTCTCCCCTTCACACTAAGTTGTAAGAAGTTTCCATTCTTCCCTTTGAAATGTTTGCAGCACAGAAACTAACAGCATAGGTGACAAGCCACAGAGGAGATATCCCAAATTTATTAGCACAAAATAAAATTTACATGAGAAGACTAATCCTTATTCCAAACACCACCATTTCACTAATTCCTTCTCCTCATCCTCCCCACAAAGCGTTTTGCTTTTTGATGGACATAGGAATGTAAACAACAAACAATTCCATCTTCATGTCTTATGTCTTCTGTTTCCACATGTACTTAGCACAGGCAGTAGTCTACCAAAAGCTTCTGTGATAGAAGTTCCTTTATTATGCTGGGGGCTTGGAGATATTGGTCATTAAGACAAGTACCCATCTCAACCTAAAAAGGCTATCTGCAATGCCGATGGGACAGTCCATACCCCTTCCTCCTACCATTCACCAAATATCTCAGTACACTGTCCTGTCCTCCTGACTTTTCAGGGTAAACATGACCATCTCCCCCGACCAAAAATATTGAGTAGAAGCAGGCTTTCATGCAGTTACCACACATTCAGAACAGCACTTATCTTCTACATCCTCAACAGGCACTGAATTTCAGACCAGTATCAAGAATAAAAATGTTAGTTTTGAAACACATAGAGGAAACATTTTAATTCACAATGTAACATCCTCAGTATATAGTTGATTCACTTATTTCTCCTCAGCTCACTGTACTGAAAATATCCACTTAAGAAGAACTAAAAACTTTCAGTTTCCACTCTCTCGGGAACTCATCTCTCAGGTCTTCCTTTTTCCCTTCTATAATCCCTTTTTATTTATATAGACATACATGTTAAATAAAATATAAATGTCAATATAGAATTTATGTATTTTATTTTTATGACTAATATATAATACACACAAAAACATAAGATATAAAATCTTTATAGGTGTATTTTATAAATTACAATACACATACCAATTTACACATTTGTACATACATATAAATATTTAAAATACATTTATCTACATATACACACACAAATATATATATAAATAAAATGGGTTTGGGTGGTTGTATTTTGTATTTTTGTTGGTTGTGGTTTTTACTTTCTAAACACCAGATGCCTTGGGTAAGAGAAATACTTGTGTGTAAGCACACCCAACCCATTATTTTTTTTTTAAAAAGCTGCCTTGTTGACCCTCATTTTTAAGAAAAGGTAGCAATTATGTTCATGAAGACAGTTCCTAGCTAGCACTAGTGCTTTGAAACAGTGTCATACATATATCTATGTTGATATCCAAAGATGAATAATATCTTTTTATTTGCTGGTCCTCAAGTAACAGGTCTTTAATTTCACAGTATTTATAGAATCATACATCAGCATAATTTCACAGTATTTATAGAATCATACATCAGCATGGCATAAATTGGCACAAACAATGGGCATACTAGTTAGAAATTCCTCTCCTTCAAACCATGCTATTACTTAAGAGAACCTTTAACTACATAGGGAGTCTTGGCTCAAAATGACTGAAAACCTTTACAAGAACAGACTATATCAGCTCTTCCCTGGAGAACAACATTTGGTCAATCTCTGAATGCTGTTCCTGCAAGAGAACGTTCTTGCAGTCTACAATATTTCTCAGACATGCATTACACATTTGTCTCTGACAGGAACCTTCCAGCCTCCTGACTAATATTACTCTAATAAAACTGTTCCCATGCTACTACAGCACTGAAAATTCTAAAACCGAAGAGAACAACTATTCCTCCCATCCACAAATGGTTAACACATGGCTCCTACTAGGACTTCAGAGATTTTGAGAGAAAAGCTCAGTATCATTTATTGCAGAGTGAAAGACACATACATCTGGAGGGCAAGGCTGGAGTTGTGAGCTTCTAGTTAAATGATGCCATGCAATCTCCCACAGCCCACTCCAGTCCTCAGTGGCAATTTGCTGCTTTTCTATACATTTTATTTTGGGTGAAAAGCCTGTAAGCTCTCAGGATCTATATGTCTAACACCCTGTCTGGCCACAGACTTATTTGTACTTCCCAAAATTCCAAACTGTCAGGAACTTACAGTCACAGAGAAGTACTCTACCTTTTTAGTTAATGATTTGGAAGATCTCATTATTTTGGAACAGAACCAATAGGAATACCTGCAAACATTGTTATTAAAGGATGAGTGATAGACAGTTGAAAGAGGATTCGTGTGCTGGATTTCATAGTACTCTCGCTACACATTTGACTAAACCCAGAAGCCACCTTTGGAGTGGATTTCTTCACTATTTTAGAAGCGTGACTCCTAAGTGCACTAGGTTGCACAATGTATCATCTACCTCTGGTTCCCCATAACAGGGTCCTGACAGATCATACTGTGATGGCTGTGCAATACTGGTGTTCTTCAGTAATATTTATTACGCATAGCCAGCTCTCCTCTGGCAGCATCCCCAACAATAATTCACAGAGAAACTCCAAGTATCATTACGTGAGTGGCTGACAAAGTTAGCTTAAGCTCTACCACCTGAGCAGGCCTGTCTCCAGTGCCTGTACCTGAGCAACCCAGTATTTCTTTCTGATGTGGTAAAGACTGGACACCACAGCATGAATCAAACTAGAACAAATCAGAATGCAAATCAGCAGTCTCCTTGCTGAACAGCAAGCATATTACTACACACACACACAAAAGCCTGGCTGTGTGGGATCCCATACTGTATGAAACACACTATACTGAGTCTGGCTGGGGTGGTATTAACTTTCTTCATAGTTGCTGGTACAGCTCTCTGTTTTAGATCTGTGACCAAAACAATGCTGATAAGACACTAATTTTGTAGCTCATGCTGGACAATGTTCAGGCCTTCTGTATCTCACTCTGCCCCCCCAGTTAATAGATTGAGGGGTGCACAAGGGGTTGGGAGGAGAGACAACCAGGCAGGTGACCAGAACTAACCAAAGAGATATTCCATAGCATATAATGTCATGCTCAGCAATAAAAGGGAAAAGAGGGGGTTCAGGGGACTTAGCCATCTTTTGCTCAGGAACTGGCCGGCTGTGGTGAGCAATTGCCTTTGCATCACTTGACTTGTTTCTCTCTTCTTCCACTTCTCCTCTGCTTATTAAAAAATTTTACCTCCACCCACAAGTCTTCTTGCTTTTACTCTTCATTTCTTCCTTCCCTGTCCCACTGGGGTTGGGGGAGAAGATGAGCGAGGAGCTATGTGGCTCTTAGCTGCCTACTGGGGTTAACCCACAGCATGGACCAGTGTCAACTATCTGTTGATTTTTAGTGAAGATTAAGGTGGGTTTTTTTCAACCCCCTACAGCTATTCCCCTACACGCAATAAATGAGCTCTTTTCACAGCAATTACCTACATTGTAGAAAAGATGGAATCACTCCACACCTCTCATGTATCAGTCTGCTTAACTCCTCCAACTGTAGAAGACTTATTCACACTTTCATTTCACTGTTGTATTTATGCTTACTTTCAGCAAACTATCTGTAGACAAGATGTTCCCTTCCAAATACAGTTCTTCCTATGGAAAACACTGCTTCCATCTTCAGGGGTCAATGGTAAAGCCAACTAGACTAACTTAAATCTCCATCATCAGGCAACCTGAACATACCATCAGACTAAAGAGCATTCCCCCACACTATTATTTTTGCCACGAAGATACAGCTAACAAAGCTAGAGGGATGGATGTCTTCAAATTCTCAAGTCAAAGCCTTTGCTCTAACACAGCTCAGCACTCTCAATTTTTTTTCCTCTGTACCTTGCAACTGTGAATCAATGTATCTAGTATCTATACAATGCAATTCTTGATCACTTTGGACTTTTGCTAGTATTCACATTCCTATCCACCCCTCAAGCTCAGTAAAGTTTGTATAAATCTCATCATAAGTATCGCAGCAATAATGTATTTGCATGCTTCTACTCTTCAAAAAGCCTGCTACTGCTGTCCCACCACTGAACTTTACTATTGCCATCCTGCAAAAGCAGGATTGTTATTAAGCATGAGCCATTTCCAAATGTTTTTCCCCCTTCTGACCTGCTTCTAAGTGCCTGCTTCCACTGAGCTGCAGCAGACCAGCTACACTGCATTCTCTCAATTGCTCACAGCCCCCAGTTAAGAAGATACAGAACTATTTTCTTCCCCATATAGCACTGTTCCAGATTTGTCTGAGCACTTTCTTAAACACCTCAGCTTCAGCAAAATGGTCTGTCAGTGAATGAAGGAGGTGACCTGCAACTGGATGATAACATTCAAGATGCACATAGAAATATCTGAGTGTAATCCTTAGTCTGTAAGGAAGAGAGATAGTTTTCAGCTTTTTCAGGTCACCAATTATACAATGGCAGCAAAGAGCGCTTCCCACCATCTACTGCAGAGAGAATGAATCTTTCAAAAGGAAAAAAATTATTCTCCAAAATACCAGAGATCAAAACCATCTGATTCATAAAAACTCTACTAAATGAACTACCATAGTTTCTGAATGGACAATCAGGGGCTACTTTAAAGCTACAGCATGGCTTCATAGATGATCTGAACATTCAACGCTTTGCCACACTAGACTTTGCTTTGCATTCACTCCTCCTCTGTATTCTTATCAAAGGTGGCAAACTTCAAAAATCCCAGGATCAATTCAAAGCCTTCCAAGCACAAAACTGAACTAGCACTTCTTGATTCCCACTCAGCTCACTTCTTGCCTCCAATGTTAAATGCCTCCAATAAATACCTGCTAAAGTGTACCCTAGAATGCTCTAAGCTCATTTAGTAAGTACTCCCCAAGAGGACACTGCCTGCAGATTTGCTCACAATTACAGCCTTGTGCCTATAGTCCCTGCATCCTGTTGACTGATGCATTACACTGAGCCTATACACTTAACATGTTTCCTTAGCAAGAATAAGATCAGAAAGCATGCAAGTGCATGGTGTATATGGAATGACAAGGTAACACACCCAGAAATCTGTTTCACAAACCTTTCTCAGTACCATGAGAAAATTCCACTGTTTTATCCCATTCATAAAGGGTACCATTCCTCTGAAGCTCTAGCAAACTAAGCCTGTTTGCCATACAGGACTTCAGATCGTTCAGATCAATCCCTCACATACACAAGCTGGTTGTCTCATTACAATACATGGCTATAGTTCATCTTTAACTGAGAAAAATGAGTGCATCCATCTCACTATTTTCACATTCACAGAGTGCATCCAATCATCCTTTGAATATATCCAATGGCATCCACTGACATTATGCAGCAAGCCCCATTATAGACCATGTCTCAGACAAACTAGTCCAGGGACACCTCCAAAACAAACTCTGCTCATTCCTGATAGTCTCCAGCCAGAAGTCTGGGAGAAATTCCAGTCTTCACAATTACAGCTTTTTTTTTTTTTTGTTGTTATTCGAGAGAACTACATTGTAAAAGAAGATAATTAACGCTAAGCTACAAAGTTTTCTGGAACCCACTTAACATTGTAAACTCTCAGAGTTACTACTCACAGATACCACATGTAGGGACTGATCATTTTCCTACTTGCTACATTCTTACAGTTAATTTTGTTTGGTGTTTTTTTTTAGTATAGCTTCCATTTTTAAAACAAAGCCAACCATTAGGCAGAGCCAATGACAGCTTTTCATAGCTTGGCAGTCACGGACACATCAGTTCTTTTATATTTCTCAGACTCTCAAACACAGTGCTACTTTAAAAGCACCAACTCTAGTGTTTAAGCAACAAGCAGTTTCTTAGCCCAAAGTAAGCTTACCCTTTGAAATACTAAGAAAAAACAGCATGACTTGTGATGCAGCAGTGGTTCAACAGCCAAATATATCAATAGCTATAAAGTGTTTCTCTAAAGAAAAATATTTTTCCACCATACCTTAGGTGTTAGATCAGATCGCTCTTGAAGCTTGTATGTCTTGGAGAACAGAAGTCTAATTATCCACAGAATTAGAATTCCTTCCAAAATGAGATGGTAAGCAGGAGCCTGAAAGTAAAAGCACAAAAATAAGTCTACACAGAATTCTATTTGAATCATTGTGACACTACATAACAGTTCTGTCTCTACCATTATGCTCAGAAAAAAACCAAAGCTGATCATCAGCTGATGTGTATTTTTAAATCAGTAAAAATTATATCAAAGTGGATTGCTTTGCAACTACTACTTGTAGATGTTAACTTGCATTTGAATGGATTTATTTTGTTGTTAATAAACAAGGCACACTATACATTGATAAGTGGTTTCAGTTCCACACATGCACATAAATTGAATATTAAGAGTAAAAGCAGGTAAGCTGTATGGGTTGCACCAGTATCTGTGAAGGCAGAAAGCTTTCACGACAAGCAGAAGCTTGAAGATCCGTGTCATCTATACACACCCACTGCACCCTACATCCTTACAGCTTACGGTCCACCAGCAGTTGCAGCTACTATTATTTACAAAAAACCTAATCCTCTTCTCACAGCCCATTTTTGTTAGTTTCATATGCACTTTGAACAGGTATAACCCAACACAGCCATAAGAAGCAGTTTTGCCCCTGTGTCATTGACCCTCTTGTGTGGACACAATATTTAGGAATATATATGGCAAACCAGAACAGAGTGTTGAACAAAGTTAAAGTTAGCCTCTCTGGGAGCTTGGAGAGAGGAAAGTCAGTTTCCTCTGGCAGCACAGCTCATTTAAAGTAGATGTGGAGTTACAGCATCAGCATTTGACATCTAGTTTTAATGATGGGTTTAGCTATTCCATTTCAGAAAGGCTCCTGTCTACACTGTGGATGCCTACTATTTTTAAAGGACTGGAAGTGCACATACTTTAGTGCACTCACTCTTCAACTCAGAAGAGCTCCCACACAAGAATGTTTTCTGCCGGGATCTGACCTGCCAACAAGGAAGTGGAACACACCGCACATCCAAACACTAAAGGAAATTGAACACAAGTCTTTAAAACCAGGAAGGAGTCCTATGACATATCAAACCACAAATAATGAACTTATCAGTTGCAGAGTACTTTTCAGTTCACCAGACCTATTAAGAATAAACATGTATTCCAAGACTTCTAAAGAACACATAGTAAGTATAGTAGCAGTGAGGTCCACACAAACTACTTCCTTGTGCTTCTCAGTGCCTACAATTACTCCAAATTCAGCATACAAGACTGTGCCACCAGCCTGAGCAGCTAAGCACTTCCACGTTTGTGCTGCAAACCCGAGCATAAATCCTTAATAAGTTACCAAGCCAAAGGAAGGGAAGGAAACAGACTGTTGATACATGAACACCGCCTATCATCAGGACATCCTTTCTAATATCATGAAACAAAGCCTGGATACAAAGATGCCGCGCTGATCCCCTCTAGGAAAGGACTCAAGCATAATCACTGAGGAGTTGTTTCTTCCCTTGTAAACAACATTTCTAAGTTACAAACCCTGACCTTATACTGGGAGAACACTGTGAAGCTTATCAAGGTTTGACGCTCCGGTACCCACCATAAAGATCGCCTTATAAGCAGAAATGGGGGGACAACATAACCGCGTGCACCAGTTCTTCCAACAAGCCGTGCTGCGCACGTACACCCGGGCACCGTTTTGTGAGGGCAGCCCCGCACAGACGGCACCGATCCGCAGCCACCTCCCAATCCGCGGGCGGGGAGGGCCCCGCCCCGCCAGCCAGCCAGGCTGGCCGGTTACCAGCCCCGGGGCAGGCCCGGCTCTACCCTCCCGCTCCCCGCACCCCAAACCAGCGGCCCAGGGACGGGGTGACCTTCCCACCCATCACCCAGGCTCCGCCAGCCACGGGGGGCGGGAGGGGGGGTGCCGTCCGCCTCGGCTGGGCCGAGCTGTGGGACCCCTTCGCCACACCCACCCCCTCAACACCAGCAGCGGGACAGAGCCCTGGGCCCGCGCGGCCCCAGACCGCACCTCGCAGAAGGCCTGCACCATCTCCACCAACACCCACTGCTGCCCTGCGCCCACTGCCGCCGCCGCCGCCATGGCCGCGCCTGCCTGCTTCCGCCTTCTGTACCCTGCCTGGGCGTGTCCGCCAACGTACGCCGACGTCGGGGGGGAGGGGTGGGGCCCGCGGCCGAGCGAGAGCGCCCCCCTGCGGCCCGGAGGCGTCCGGTAGCCGGCGGTTGCTGCTGTCCGCCGCTGTCGTCACAAACCGCCGTTGTCTCTGGCGGCCCTGCTGAGGGAGCCAGGCCGGGCTGGGAAGATGCGCTCTTCGGTCCTAAATGAATGAAATTAGCTGTAGGCTGAGCTTGCCTATGAAGACAAACCTGGAAGCGCCGGTGCGTTTCAAACCCGGTCCCGTTTGTGGGAGGCGCTGGCGTAGCCTTGGCCTGGCCCTCTCCACACCCCCAGGCTTCTTGGGCCCCACACCGTCCCGGGCTGGAACCGGCCGAGGGGCAGAGCCTCTGTTTTGGTACCTCATCACTCCTTATCCTTGGCTGCTTCTATACCTGTAGCTGGTGACTTCGTTGCCCTAAGAAAGGGTTTTTCAGATACCTGAACGGTATCGAATCAGAATTGAACAGCCAAAGCAAAACCAGAGTATAGTGGAAATAATGAGTGAATTCAAGTAAGAAGAGAAATTACAGCTTTAAGAGATTAGCCAAAGCGAGCAGCCATAAAAGCTGAACGTTGTTGGGGAGAGAAAAGCCCCATGAAGAAGAAGAGTAATGGTGAAGACCTTGCACGGATGCTCCTGAGTGTCAGGAGGTGACTGAGTCTCTCCCCCCTGCTGAGCAGGACTTGAGTGATTGCCTGAAAGGCAGTGGAGAGGAAGGGGGAACTGGAAAGCTGTTTGCTTAGAAAGTGAGGTAGCACTTGATGGAAAGGGAAAAAAAAGGACATTGCTGCTAAAGGAGATGTTTGGGAGCTGCTTCACTGAAGCGAAACAGCTGTGGAGGGCTTCTGATAGACTTTGGGGAGATCACTGTGGAACTGCACCCCTTGGGGATTCACGTGCTAGTCTGCACCATGGTTAAAGGAGAGGAACCTGGGGCAGCAGTTGATTAAACAGATGATAGCAAAAACCATGGGTGGTGTGGTGTGGCTAACTACAAGCAAACACTAAGTTATACTTTTGCAGTAGTGGATGGATAAAATCAGTGAACTTCACTTTCACAGTGGCTGAAATGCGTAATAGTTAATGTTCTTCCCAAGTTTCTGAACTTGATACGCTTGTCAAATTCCAGGCTCCACACAGTAAAGAGAAAAAATGTGGTTTGAGGCTGTCTGAAAAGTCAAGACAGAGACAATGAATGTCCCTTTTGTTTCTTAGCTGCATGAAGATTTTTCTGTTCGCTGTTAAGTACTTCTGTGGTCCTTGCATTGTGCTAGAGAGGAGTCTTGGGCTCTTAGGAGATGGCTGCTACTACCAGCCTCAAAGAATGTGTCTGGTATGCATCCCAGTCCCAAACTGCTCCCAGAAGAGTGGGCCACATTAGTTGTCTTGGAGGGCTGCAGAAACATACTAACCAGCAATTCTTCTGGCAGTGAATTCAGAGTTCCTGGTCTGAATTATCATAGGGCTGGGTCTCTCATAATAATGAGCCTATCCCTATTGTTCAGAAGTTTCATTGTTCCAACACAAGGCAACGGCTGCTAAGAGCTTACGGCTGCTATACTTCCGATAGCAAAAAAGGGGGAGGTGAAGAGAGAAGCCCTTTGCAATGGTGGTTTCTGGCTGGGAGGAAAGGGGAGAAGAATAACATCTTAAGTCTACCTCTGAACTTAAAGTTCTGACAAAAGCTATTGAGGCAGTGCCCTGGGGAAATCCCTGCTCTGGAAGTGTCAAATTTTGACTTCCTCCCCATAACCTCCAGTGTACCTAAACTGCGCGTACTCTGGACATTCCTCACCAACCCACTTGTTTCCCCCACCCTGCTTTGAATTCCCAGCTCAGTTCCCCTGGGTCAGTGCTGGTGTGCGTGTTATCTGCAGTTGTTCTCTGGTCAGTCCAGAGCAGAAAAGTGGGACTTGGTATGGTTATCAGGAATTTTATTTTTCCTAAATATCAGAGAGGTAGCCAGTGCCAGTTGTCTTTGGTCTTCTTTGCTCTATTAGCTCTTCCTATGGATTCTTCATTCTTTGTCAAGTATGAGACAGATAGTAGGAGCTGGAAGTGGAAGTGAGGGAATGATGTCCACCCTCTTTCTACACTCGTGGGTCTCACTCTGGCTCCTTTCAGCCTGGTACTCTGTCAACTAGGAAGTGGGGAGAATGGCAGTAGGAAGTGATGTGTAACTGTGAGGGGATGTTGGTGGTTGCTGCTATTCTACTTGTATTGCTGTGTTGGAGATATGCATGTGGAGGGGACGGTGGGAAGAAAAATGTGGGAACTGGTGGGAATAGGTTCTGAGAGTCATTCACTTCCCCTCTGCCCCCTCCAACAACACACACAGAAGGGGAATGATGGCTGAGGAGATTAGGGACATAAGGGAGTCTTTGAAACCATTCTCCCATGTTCTGGGTGGTGAAAGCTTAGCTTATATTATTGTGGGTTTAATTTGCTTAGTTGTAACTTGCTGGCTCTGTGGCTACCCTCAAAAAATAAACAAAAAAATAAATAAAACGTTGGGAAAGCAATCCTGTACTGGCAAGGAGAATAGCAAGCTAATATAGGTAGTCTTTTTTTAGGTTTTGCTGTCTTGAAACCTGACGCGCAACCAAGATGATGCTGGCAGCAAGCACAGAAAAAGTCCAAAGTCAGTTGGAAGCTTAGTATTAAGCCCCAAAATCATATCTTAACTCTTAGTGGGAAGCAGAAAGATGTTGCAAGAGTATTGTGCAAGTGCCAAGAAGAACTTGAATATCAAGTTCTGTAATTTACCTGTTACGCAGAGGAGTAATTGTTCACAAAGCAAGTGGAGCATAGTGTTACCTCAAGCCATGCACCACTGCTTCCTGGAAATGTACTTAATCCTAGTTCTATAGTGCGTTAGCTTTGGTTTATCTTCACCAGCAGAAACTTGTCTTAGATCTGCCTGGGAAACATCTGGAGATCCCAACCTTTGACACAAGCTGTGTAGGAGTAAGGCTACCTACTTGGTTGGAGCACTGGTGCATTCTAGCTGTCTGAAACTGTACCATGGCACCCTGAACAGCTAGTAACTAGCTGGCATGAGGTGGAAATGCTGTGATGTTTTCCTGGCATACCATGGGGACCAAATTTGACCTCAACTGTTTGGAGTTAATGACATTTGTAACTGTGTAAGAGTGGCCAGAGTCCTCTTTTTAAAGCATATTCAGTCAAAGGTGGACCTTTGGAACAAAAAGCTAACTCATCACAGAGATGGGTGTAGGTGCAGCAGTCTGACTCCTGCTTATGCTTCTTTTCAGTGCCTGTCCTGCAGGTGGGCTTGGCAGCACTGGGCTAAGCACCTAAGTTTCCAATACATGACAGAACTAAGTGTCTTAAAATGGAATTGACAACAGATAGGCCCAGAGTTCTGTGATGACTAAAGAAAACTTGTATTAGAAACTTGTAAGAGCTGCTCAGCCAGGCTGCTGGGACCAATAACAGAACAGACACTGTTTAAAAGGGAATGTTTGCCTTGCAGAGAGCCAGTTACCCATATGTGGTGTTGCAATATTGCTATTGCAGAGCTAGATTTTGTATCCCATGTGGTTAAATCCCACATACCTCTGATTCAAGATTTCAGACATATTCAGGTTGGGGATTTGCAGCCCAGAACTTTCTGCTGGACTGGTTGCCCATACTGCAGAAGGAAATAAATGCGTGGCTCACCTGTTTCTCTCCCCCACCTCAATTTGCAGCTGAACTGATGTTCACCTTTAACTTGAAAAACTAGTCCAAATAGCACATGATTTACTCCAAATTGTATCAGTTTAAATCTAATTTCTTTTAGAAACACAAGCACTGTATTAAACAGGACAGCATGGAATCTGTGTTCTTCACTTTTTGTCCCACTTTTTGCTCACACTGAATTGACTAATTGCTGTTTGTCACAGCATATTTGGATTAGAAACGTGGCAGATACAATGGGCAGACTTGCACCCAAAGTCATTCTGATGGAGTTAAGGCAGGTTGACCACAATGAAGTTGGGATCACTTCAGGAAGAAGGTAATTCAGTCAAAATAAATAATGTAGTATATTGTGAAATAGTATCAGCTCTTCACATGCAAATTGTCCAGACTGACTAGATTCAAATGTGTGTGCAGAGTGATATGTCATAAAAGTATGTGCCTGCAATAGGCTGATTTTTTCTAGGCTGAAAAGTAAGTTTCATATGCAATTTTTAAAAAGTGGTCTAATGGGCTAATCTGACATGAATTTTAGGTAACACATAACATGTACCATATGCAAAGTATAGGTCATGACCTGCAAGATGAGAAAGAAAAACACAATTGGCATAAATTATAGCCATTGCTAAGGTGGCCAACAGAAGCTCATAAGGTTTGGCTCCAAACATTCACATTCCACACCTCCTTTAAGTACCACCATGCAGGCCTTCTCACTTGAGAATTAAACTAGATGAGAAACAAAGGGATATTAACCCCTGGTCAGGTTATTTACTTGAAGATTTGGACTTCAGCCTAGAACAAAATGTCTAAGAAGCTTTCTTGTCAGCACTGTTTTCCATACTTACTATTTTGTTGTGGAAGTTTTAAAGGAGGACTTAATCTTCTGATGTTTTGACTAGGTAAAAGGCTGTCACCTAATGCAGCCCAAATAGTCCTTTAACCTCTGTGCAGTTACATAAAGGTCACACTGATTTGTACAAACCCCTCCACTTTTACGCCACTGTTATGCACTGGCTGTCTTACACAGAATTGGGGTCTCTAATTAGAGTGCTTCTACAACAAAGAGTGGAACCATCATTTGCAGGTTATTCTGATGCACAAAGCCTTAAACATGGCAGTATGGAGAAGCATGAAAGCATGATGCATGCAGCCTTTACTTCACATAGCTGCAACTAGATACCTCAAAAAAGGATCAATTAAAAAAGTAAATGAGCATCAAGCTGCCCATTTAAAGTTGTGAGGGTACTGGTATGCTTTGAGTCTGTGATGGAGGTGAGAATTTGGTTGTTTTAGTCAGATATTGGAATATTTTGAAGTAAGATGATTCAGTCCATTTTTTTTGAAAATGGAGCAGTGTGTACTGTAGATTTCATTTGCCTGCAGAGAATAGGTAGATGAATAGGCAATTACACAGTCATGATGTTGTAGGTAGGTGGCTACTTCCTGCTTCAGTTTCAGAACAGATATTACACAGAACCTGTGAAGGATTGTGTCCATATCAGAGATAAGCTCTTTGCTGCACTGGACTGTGACTCTAAGTGTTCCCCCAAATTTCAGGTTTAGCCTGTGGTCCAGATGCATTGAACCTTATGGGAACAGTGTGTACTGGATTTAAAGCTGCTTTTTTTAAGATTAAAATGGCAATTTTGTCCTCTTTATGTAAAGAAATGCAATAGATACCTATCTTCCAGCACCAGCCTTAATGAATTGGCTTTGGATCAAGTACCACAAACCCAGTTCCTAGTCTTAAATTTGAATGCATGTTAAGTCCATTCAGGTAGCAGATCATGTTTAAAGATTAACAACAGATTTATCCTTCTCATTTTTCCACAGTTAATTGCCAACAAATCTTTCTGATGAAAAGTAGAAAAGAACTATTGAACTTTTTCAGGCCTGCAATATTACAGAACTCAGATCAAAACTAGGATGAAGTTGTGCTCTGTGCAGTCACTGTTTTTGTTAGGAAGAATGGTACGATGGCAAATAGTTGCATATTTTGGTGAAAGCGAAAGCATCTCTTGATCATACCTTCATTGTGGTGCACATGGCTCAATTTCTGGTAGCTTCTTACATCCATGTAGCACGGTGGGGCATTAAAGTATTTTAGTATCTCACACTGTCTTAACATCCTGAGGCTAAATGTTTATTTCAAGTTTTAAGCAAGCTGTAAATCTTCATAAACCATTTCCACGAGCTTTGAGAGCAGGCTGAGCTGTCTATGTCTTTGTTTTCTCTGTAATGACTGGGTTTCTTCACTAAGGTCTGCAGAATATTTGGTGCTCTCAGTAACTCTGTTGTGCTGACTGTAGCAAGCATTGATTACTAATGCATTAACTGGCTCTGTGACACCTTCTGCAGATGGTGGTGGTGCTTTTTCTGTTTGTTTTTTCTTCAGTTCAGCTCCTTTGCTGTTTGGTGGTTCTGCATTTTAATGGTAACAGTGTAGTCTGCAGCATGTGACTGTAAAACTCTTACTAGCATACTTGAGTTTAGAAACAAGAGACTTCAGATGGTGTTACCGGAGTAGACAGAAGTTTGAAAAGTTATGGTAACTTAAGCATTTTCATGCATGGTTGTCACCATGGTGTTTGCTCCCTTAAAGATATTTTTGTAAAATTGCATGTGAAAGAAGCATCTAAATTTCAGCCAGAAAAACACAAAGTAGTCCTTTGCCAACTCATCATTCTTGCCAATCTAACTGCAGCATAGAAAGGCACTGTATTGTTTACAGATCCACGTAACACATACCAGAACTCAAACTGAAATTCTTTGTGGTTATAGGTAAAATGTGTGTGCAGGTGTTGGCAGAGCTAGTCAAGTCTGACAGGCAACACCTTGCATATGTTTGCTACCCAGAGAGTTGCAACATAACTGCTATGAATTCAGAACAGATGTGGCTGAAAACATTGACAGAGCAATGCTCTTTCGAGCTCTGAATTCTTACCTGGCTTTTAAACCATATGATTTTACCTGAGTAACACCTGAGTAAAAACATAGTTCCCTGTTCAACTTCTGTTTCATAGCCAATTAGTGGAATACAAACTGTGTTCTCCGTTATTAAGCATCCATAGCCACCCCAGATGTTTCACAAAACTAATTGTAACCAGTTGACATCTAAAGGATAAAGTAAACTGAATAAAATGATACTGCCAGGAAATAAAGTGACTGAGAACCCCTCCACACACTTTTCCCACACAAAGTAATTGTTGAAATGTTTCTTTCAGAGGGACCTGAACAGTAGGGTTGAACAGGGTACTGAGAGAACAATGCAATGAGTCAATGTTCGTGGCTTTTTAAGACAGATTCTGATCTTTCTGACACCTCTGAAAATCTAAGTGAAAACCTGATGGAATCAAAGAGTAACTTGTTTTCTGAAGCTTTTCAGAATCTCCCAGTGCACTCTTCAGCATTGTGAAACACTGTTTTTGTAGCTTCGCTTCTGTAAAATTTTGGCACTGGAAGATAAGTCTGCTGCGTGCAATTGTTTATGTCAGCTGCTGAAGCTAGTGCACAGTTTCAATTGAAAAAAGTGGCACAACTTAGCTTGTGCTCTGTCTGAATATTCTTCCAATTATTCCTGATTATCCCAATAGTTTTTTTCCCTTCTCTTGTAGGAAATGGCTGCAATTTTGTGGCTATAATGGTAGGCTATTTTAAATATAAATTTAATTTATACCATTGTTTCACTTTAGAATTCATATTAAAAATAGGGCAGCCGATGTCTTAGAACAGTCTTCTGAGAAATGCCATGGACTGGAGCTTTCCTAGCTTAGGCCTTTTTGGTTTGGAAAGCAAGCAAGCAAGTTTTCAGTTGCTATTTGTTCTTTGTGACTTTTATTCTGTACTCCTAGGTTATATTCTGACTGATTATTTAAAAGATTACACTAGTTTTAGTTAGCAGGTAAGATGATAAAGCAGCTTAAAAGCAGCTCGTCTTTGCTTAAATATAGTAACAAAATGGAAAAACTCTCCAAAGATTCTGATTTATTTTTCCAGGAGACAGGATATGACAAACACGTTCGCTATCTGGGCAGTTATCACATGGAGAAGAATGTGAGATGAGAGCTTGCTTTCACTGACTAGTATCAGTAAGAGAAACCACTGATTTGCACATGCAAATACTTGATTCTTTGGGGGAGGGAAAGAAATCTGGAGAAAAGTCTCATAAAAGCTTTATTCTTGAAAGAGATACTTTTTGCTAGATTTCTGTGCAAAGGATCAACTCTGTCAGGTCTAATGGTTGCTATCAAAACCAGGAAGTAAAGTAATTCGATCATTTTCTATCCTGGTAAGTTTGGTGTTTTTCAATTATAATACATTCATATTTCATCAAAAAGAGAAAACCATTGAGAACATTTAAAGGTACTTCTAAGTACATCTTAGTTCCTTCTGTACCTGGCAGGTAAAAAGTCTTGCTCTGATTCTTTTGATCGTGTCTGTATTTATGTAGAAAGAAAAGGAAACCAGTATGTAGATTCTGTGGTGTTTTTCCCTCAGTAGTTCCTTGAATTCCTGTGTTCACTTTTGTGGTGCTGTAACATTACCTGTGTTTCCTTCTGCTCCAAGCACAGCTGGTGAAACAAGAATCATGCATTGTTAAATTGCCCAACAGTCTTATCATGAAATGGGTGGCTTGTGCAACAGGAGTTTTTACAGTCAATTCATATTTAAGGCTTTTTGTTTATGGATCTCATCAGGAAGTGAGCGAGACAATAAGAATTCAGAGTTGTAGTACAAGCATTCCCAGACGCATTTCTTTATTCCATATGGAGAAACGAATGTGTAAAAACCATTTGCAAAATTACAATACATTTTCCAAGTGATTTTTCTGTTGAATATTTTAACCAAAATTGGACATGTGTGGCTTGTTGCAGAAACGAGGCTTTTTTTTCCCCCTTAACCACACTGGTATTGCCTCATAGAGAAACTTGTGCAAAACTTCTGTCCCAGATTGTTGTCCCTAAGACTGCAAAAATATATTGCAGGGTTTGAAAGAACATCATTATTGCCTAGATCTTGAGACCCTGCCACCAAAGCAATTCTTGGTGAGTGGTGTAAATTTCTATAACTTCACTGAAGTAGCTCTGACAGCTAACAGTGGCTGTCTGCTGTAACTGACTCAAGAGGATTACTCCTGCTCCCACTACCTTATAAGAACTGTAGCGTTCCCGTAGCCAAAGCTGTGAGCTTAGGTGTACTTACTTAAAGTAGTTCACACTCAGAAATGAATTCTGCTACCACCAGAAATGCAGGGTCAAGTACAAGACATCAAATCCAAAATTCTCCAGTTATTTTACTTGCTTTATGATTTAGATCTCTAACCTGCCAAAACCAGGATCCCAAAATGGATATTTAGGTGCCCAATTACCAGAAACAAGTTCTGTGTTAGAGAGGAAATGTATTTAAATCCCAGCCAAGAAATCTCAGTGGAGTGTTTTTTATGGATTGACTCATTACTTTTGTGGTAAATTGGCAAAGTTAACTAAGAATAATCATACTAATTTTCTTTGTTTGAAAGCAGAAAGTAAAAACTGCATTCAGAGTCACAAAATTTTGGTATATTCTCTTGATCCTTCAGTTTTGCATTTACAAAAACATAGAAGCAACATATTCTGCATATTCCCAGACCTTTGTGGAAATAAGTTCAGTCAAAAAATTATGCTGTTCAGTGGATAAAAATTGTTTATGTAATTTTGTAACTGCTAGCCTTTTTACAAATGCAAAGTAATGGGCACAAGGGGACATCTGCTGCCAGCGCGAGGCAGTGCACTGAAGCCACTTAACGCTAGAGTTCATGCAATAGTATTGTAGGAGAGTAAAAATAACAGAATCATTATTCTTATCTTACACGTTTATGCTAGACTCTGGGAAATACCTGAGGATTTTTGTGTGTGTGTTAGGAAAGGGCAGCAAGAAGGCAAGATGGGGTAGCTGGAAAACCGGATCTTATTTCTTGATTTGTTCACCTCAGAGCTGTAGGAAGGGTTCACTCATCCAGATGTTTCAGCAACTGTTTGAAGTGATGGTTATGTTTTTTGGTATAGCCTTTGCAGTCCCTAAAAATCCTGAAAGCCCTTTCATTCAGCCAAGCAAGTTGCTGGGCTAACCCTGAAAGGCTCCTATGTGGAACAGCCGGACCAAGAAGTTATCAGTTTGAGTCTGACATGGCAGTGATCCCATTGCAGCTAAATAATTTTGAAAGTATATATGTGACTTGCAGACGATTGGTTATTAGTCTTGAGCCAGTGTCTACCAAATATATCAATGGATAAAAGGCAATCGTGATACTGACAAACTTGTCTTAAATCTGTTCAGTGTGGAAAGGATGTTGTCAGAGCAATTGTCAGAGTGATTTTAGATCAGGGCACACTGATATTTCACTGGAAAAACAATGTTCTATGTATTCCTGGCACTTTGTCTATTTGTAGTCATATAACTTCCAGATGACACAGTTATGTTAGTTTTCCATTTGGAAAATCTGTACCATGGTGTGTATCACTAGTCAGCTGCTGAAACTTCTTTCAGACATAAAGTTCTTTTTTTAAATGGTGTTTACTCTTTGAGTGGCGGACAAGAAAGTACATTTCCTATCAGTAAGAGTATTCCTATTAATAAGGGTATTTAACTAAAAGTCAAGAGACAAACAAGTGACTGTAAAGACAAAACTAAAATGTCAAAAAGAATTGTGTTGCTTATGTCTGCCATAGGGATTTTTCAAATACCTTTTGACTTCCCAGTGTAACACATCCTCAGTGTATTCCCTATCACAACTGTAACAGCATTTCACATGCTTTACCAATGAAGATATTGTGGCAGTCAAGAACTGTTTAAGCTTAGCTAGCTAAAGCAATTTCAGAGAAACCTGAGCAAAATGATCACAGGGATCAGAAAAAATGAGAAAATGATACCAGTGCCTTGAACTATATAGGCTGGCTCTTTTTAAAAAAACCAAAACAACCAAACCAAACCAAAACCAAACCCCAAAACAGAGAATACTGTAGGAGAAGGTTCACGCCACCACCAAATACCCTGCTTTTGCTAGATGTTGATCTTGTTAGATGGGAGCTGTGTTTAAGTGTATTTCCTGTGTGAGATGAGTCGTTAATGACAGAAGGAAGTAGAATACACCACAGAATTAGGCTACCATAAACACTATACATAGATCTTAACCTTAATGCTGCTCAGAAATTGAACATGTCACTGCTTGGTGCCTTGTACCAAGTACCTATAATACTGAGATAATTGTGTGTCTCTGGATTTCCACATGAAACTCAGTGTATTGGGGTTTCCTCTCTGACACTCCTATGGGTGGGGTAAGGGCATCTCCCATCCACAAGGTAATACTGCAGTTGCTCTCAGGAGGTTCTTGAGGTGTGCTCTGCCACCCACAAAGGGAACATTGCTGACTTGGCGATGTTTGTCAGGCTGAGTCTGAATGAATTTCCCCCTTTTTGGGGGGCCAATTCTCTGATAATTTTCCACATATGCTACAAAAAAAAAACCCCAACAAAAAAAGCAAATCCTCTTGAAAACAACTCTTTACAGCACGTTTCCTCCCTGGAGGAAGAATAAGAGTACAAACAACATACAGCAGATGTTAGCTGTGCTGTTTTAATGTCTAGCAGGAGCTCAGACACTATGGGGATAGGTGCTGAGTGAGAGCACACAAGCAATAGAAAGGTGGTCTTCTCCAGGTGATTTCTGAGGGAGGTTGCAAGGTGCTGAAATGGAAAGATGCACTGATACTGCAGAAACCTTTTATGCTGGGGTTGTAGGGAAATACACTGTTGAAAGGGGAGCTTAACATGTGAAGTGTAATTCATTCATTACCTGTTTTTTATTAAAGTCCTAGCAGTTGGCTCACAAACACTGGCTGTTTAGAACATTTAAATTTAATATAAACTAAAGGTTTTTCTTGCTTTTCATTGCTGGTTTTGTTTGGTTTTTTTTTTGAGGGGGGTGGTTTGTTGGGTTTTTTTTCAGGAGCAGGAGAGCTGGGATATTTTTCCTTTTAATACAGTTGATTCACATTCTAGTTCAAGGAATTGGTAAAAATTTTATTTGAGTGAAGAAAAGGGGGGTAGGGAATTGCAGTTGCCAAATTTCAGTTTTGGTAATGAGTGGAGACCAGGATGAAAACCAAGCTATTATCTAATTCCAGGCCCAGTTTTTGGGGTTATACAGACAAGACAGTTTTCCATTCTTATGAAACATGCTTTATATTTTCTTGTATACCTAAGTGTCCTAAAGGAATGAATGCCCCCAAACCATCGGTTTTTATCCTTGATCAAACTGCCAATTATATTAACACTGTCAAGAGTAATTTTTTTATAATAGTTTTAAAATTAAAAAAAAAAAAAATTGAGGGAAGAGAATCAAGCCAGAAAGGATTAAATGCTGACACCATTTCACTGGAAAAATATCATTTCTGTATCTGACATACTAACCTACATTCTTCCTGTGGCTAGTAATTCATTCCTGACTTCCTGCAGTGAAGTATGTTATCTTAGCCAGGAGGCCTTCCCTCCCTTCTCCAGTATTCAGTGTTTCTGCTTTTTGATGATCACCCCTCACCCTTGCAGGTTTAACACAAATGTCTTATGACAGCTTGCTCCCCAGCTAAGTGCTTAGTTTGTATATATATATATATATTCTAGCACACTAATTACTTTTCTCTTTGACCTCCTGCAAAACATTAGCCAAGGATGTTTTGAGCAATTTCTGCATTTAGTCATGCTGTGAGCCACACTGCTTTGCCTCTATTTTCTCAAGTCTTTTAGAAGTGGTGCAAGTTATGTCTGACCCAATGTTTCCTAAAAGCATCCAGTTATATCAGCACTAATCTAATAATTATTGGAAACTACAGCTGTGAAGCAGTGGCTTAAAAATATGTTAACTCTGGACTCATTTAGCTAGGGACAGTCTTTTATGGCTATAGAAATCTTTTATGGTAATGCAAGTGCTTTTAAACAACATAATGCAAAAGGAACAATGTAAAGTGGTAATATCCCAATATCAGAGGGTGTAAGTAGAAGTGGCAGTCCTTGCTTAAAAAAAAGTGATGTTGTGTAATTTGGAACAGCTAGATCATTGCCTTATGAGGGAGGAGTATATTTCCTTGTATGCTTACCATGCATGTGTACACAGATCAGCCAGGGAACAGCAGGTGCATACGATCCTTACCACCTTAACTATCCTGGGTAGTCCAGCTGGAAAATTCAGCTAAGTTATCTGAGCTGTTTGTTTTCTAGTATTGACTCCATAGGAAATAATCCTCAGTTTTTCTTAAAAAAACCTTGGATCTCACATTTTCTTAAAAATGTGTGTCTTTGAATTTAACATCAGTTCTGATGTAAATATTTCTGGATTTAAGTTGAATTGAATTGAATTGGTATCCCTTGACATTGTAGCACAATCTTGAGCCAAGCTAGGTTTGAATTTAGTACTGCACATATTTTTGTTTATGTTGTAGAATAGTGTGGGTACAAATACCAACAGAAGCTTGTACAATGCCCATCTAAGGTATGTCTGGGACAGAACAACAATGTGTCCCGTTCTTACAGAACTGAATACCTTGCTTCCCCAGGTACTAGTTTCCCATAACTACTCTTTTTCTGTACACAAAATAAAATACGTATGTCTACTTCGCACAGAACTTTGATTGACTTTGCACAGCAACCTGGTCATAACAGGAATCTGCAAGTACTGCAAAATGCAAGGACCTTTGTACAACCACAAAACAACCTTGTTGCCCCCCCTAAATCCCCCAGTAGGTCATCCTCTGCACTGTGCCACCATAGAGCATTTTTGCTAGTTAGGCAGCTGCTGCACTGTGATGACTTCTGTTAATGCAGATCAGTCTGTTTGCCTCCCACACTCTGTTAATTACATTCAGCTGTTGTCACATTGGTTTCTTAGATTGCTAGCTGTTTGAGGCAAGGATCAGCTGGTTTTTAGATAGGACTGTTGCCTAGTTACAGTATTAGAAGAGCCAAGCACAACGAGGAACTATTGTGCACTACTGGTGTGCAAAAACATAGCAGGGGAAAGCGCTAAAGGATTAGCTATTTGTAGGTGTTCTTCATTGGCAGGTGCACGGGTTATGCAGCTGTGTGCATAATCTAAACACAGTCATGATTTCAGGAGCTAATAACAAGGTTTACAAGTCTCCAAAGTGAAATGAATAGACTGTAAATTCAATTGTGCAATATTTCTTTCCAGTCTTTCTTGAAGTCTCTCTTAAAAACTTATGCAAGGAAAGATATAACTGGAAAATTATTAAAATGATCTAATGACATTGCTAACTCCTATTTCTATGGTTATTTCCCAGCTTAAAGGGAAGAAATGTTACTGATGAGTAATAAAGTGCATGTGCATTGAGTGTTGATATTCCAGTCTTACAAGATTTCAAGCTTGCTGATTCAAACCTGATAAAACCCTGCACAATTCACACCAACAGTAAATTAGCTCTTTTTTGTTAAATTTCTTCTTATGATTACCTAGCCTACCTCAAATATATTTTAAGTCTATAATACAAAAGTTTGACCTGGTACTGCCAGAGAAATTAACTAGAAATTATCAGATCTAAACAGAGTTACATACTTAGTTTCAGTCCCTCAAATTTTTATTTCATTAATTATTTTTGTTCTTATTACTCACTCTTGCAAAACAATGAGCTGACTTCATTACATCAGAATTAACTAAAGATTTTTCTGCAAAATTAGTCTGGTAATTTTTTGCCACTAGAGAGCAGATTTGCACTGTAAAATGTAGTGTGTCCTCACTAGAGATGTGAAAGGGCTGGAAATAGCATCCTGTAAATAAAACTTTCAAATACAGTCACTTGGTAGTATGCACGAATGACAGTCTTTTTCTCAAATAGACTTTAGACTCTTCCTGATTATTATAAATTGCTTCCTTCATAAACTGTAATGTTAAAACTCATGTGTGTTTGAGGTCTTCAGTGGAACTGTACAATTCGCGTGATGTTAACCAGAAATTTAGAAAAGAGCAGAACATTCATTTATACTGTTTTACGTATACTACCCTTGTAAATGTTGTATGAACTGATGGAAATTGATCAGCTCAAATTAGTTTATGTCTATTTTATATATTTATTTCACTCCCTTAAATCAACCTTCCTTTACTTAGCCATTCCATTAAGCCATATTTAGAAGCAACCTGGAAACACCTCTTGCCTATTGAGGTATTGTGAAGTAGGGGGGCTTTCATAGTATGTTTTTAAGCTTTATGACTATCTAAAGGGAACAAAGACTTTGCAAAGTCAGAATAGGGAAGCTCAGAAACCCTGTTTGTTGTCCAAATACATCACAAAATGGTAATATCTGGGGTATAATCCTGAGTCTGTTAAAATCAGTAGTTGTGCTAAATCTTTGATAAAGTAGCTGTAAACCCAGATTTTACTGTGGGGCAAATATCCTTACACCTATTGCATCTCTTAATTGAGGACAGACAGTTAATAGATATCAAAAGTGGCATTAGAAACTTCAAGGTACTTGTCTTGCTTCATTAGCACAGCATGGGGAAAAAAGTGCTGCTGAAAAAGGTCACAAACTGATGTGGTCAATGTAACAACGAAGTTTCATGGACCAACAGTGATGTATCCCTTTCATTATTGTATACATGTAGAACATACTATTCACCTGCAGTTTGTTAACTGGGTTAGGAGCACAACTTGTAATATCCTGTCATCACAAACTGCAGGATGCTTGAAGAACTTCAACAGTGACGTTTTCTTCTATTCAAGTTTCTTCATTGTGTTCTGTCAAGTCAAACACACATACTTCCGAGAAAAGGCAGTATTATAGGTCTTAAGATTTGAAAAAGAGGCAGAGAATGTTTTAAATCTCTCATGATGTCAGCATTACCTTATAGATTCTAAGAAGTACACAGAGGGTCTAGCCCATATTTCAGTTGTGTAGCTGTTCATGAGTTGTGACTTGAATAGTAAGATCCACAAAAATTTCAAGTTAAATTTTATCATCTGTGAATGATGTGACAGATCCCCTCTGTGAGAGGATTGAGAGAAACATTTATTTCACTTAATCTTGTCAAAGTCAAAAAATAGATGAACACATTATTGTACATTCTCACCCATATGCTTGTTCTGTGTTTTGGCTGAAGCCACCATGGGAAACAAAATTAAACTGAGATATGTAAAACATGACTAGGAAAAAGAATTCAAATGCATTTCCTCAGAAAACTTCAGCCATAAAAGCTTATGTAACTCTGATATTCTAACATGTTGCTGCACTGCGTCCATATTCCCGACCATACTCTCACTATTCGTGCCTTTGGGATATCCACTTGCTACTGGAGAACAAGGTGACTGGGAATAAAAGGTGTCTCTCTACTGCCCAGGAAGATACAGCTTTTTGGCAGCTGTACAGTAAATAGCAAATATATCAATGCTGTCTAAATATCATGATTTACATGATATCCTAATAGCCTTTTAAGCAGAGTTGAAGGTTACCATGGGTAACAAAGCAGACTGGTGAGATCCAGTTCTCTTTAGCAGTTCAGAAAGGAGGCAAGAAAGAATCATTGGTTATGGCTCAGTCTTGTCTTATGAAGTGCAATCAGATGACATCTCATTTACTTTCTTCCTAAACCATCAAACAATAGGTCCACTTTGTCATTCCATATGGTCTGTTTTCCTAGCTGTCCTTTGTAATACACCTTAGAAGCTTAAATAGACTTGCTGATGTCACTGTCCTTATCTAGCAATTTCTCCACCTGTGATTGGGATCTGATTATTCTATAACCAGCACTGGCCTCTTATAACAGCAACCCTTCCTGATGTCAACTATGTTTCACTGAGGGGAGGACTGGCCTCCTCAACAGCTGCTGGTCGAATTTGTGGAGCAGTTCAGCTGGTAGCTGCTCTTATTCTTGTAAGGTGACTATATCATTAGAAATGTTAAGGAAGGAGACAAGCTTCAGCAAAATGTATGCCTGTTATGCCTAACATCCATACTAGGACTCTCAACTGGATGTAGATGGTATGGTTTAAGTATTGTCACTTCGGCTACTTGCCATGCATACAGCTTTTACTACAAGGATGGCAGATGAGACAGGTAGTTTGCATTAAACTTGTGCCAAAGCTCATCAGGCTAGTCCTAAGTGTAGCCAGCTCGTCAGAAAGCAACTGTTGCCCTGAAATACTTCTAACAGTAGACAGTGTGTTTGATAGAAGTTAAAATGGTTCTTTAACAAATTAACATCTGTTTGTGCACCACTATAATCAGATCTATGGTGCTGTGTATGCAGCATGTTACTGGGCTTAATTACAGTTACAGTATGTGCAACTACTATTTCTTCCCCACTTGAACATCAGTCACAAGAAAGTGGGACCAAGAGGGACAGTGTTCTCTGATTAGAGGCTTTATAATTGTAATTCTGTTTATGATCATCAGCATGGTAGGAAATTCTGATTTCTCATATTACAACAGAAAAAAGGAAGCAAAACACAACTTCTTCCTGCCCTACACTATGCAGCTGAGTTTTCCAATGTTTGCTACTTTGCAGAAGCTAATATGCTAAGCGTGATGATTTACTTCTGGTGAAATAATACAGCAATTTTTTTAAGGCTGCTAGAATTCAGAATACATCTTCTACCATTTGATAGAGCAATGTCAGTCTAGATTAACTGACTATTTAGATATTCATATTTGCAAATTGGACAAAGGTAAGTTGTTACGCAGAATTATGTTAAGTACTGAGGTGCAGTGGTTCATGGAAAGTGAACCAGCATGTGCAGTAAGTTTTCAATCAAGCTGGAGTTCTTGCTGCTCTTCCTTCTACTCCATTTGCCACTTCTGTCTGTCCTCCTTAGTGCAGTTTTCATCTTGAGGTGAGCTTAGAATGGAAATGCTGAGCTCAGACACCCACAGATTTCTGAAAAATAGATCTGTAACTAGTCAGAACCTTCTGCTCATTGCAGGAAAGTGTGATTTCGTTCTGTAGTGTCAACTCTTGCTATTCCAGAATGATCTCTGAGCTTCAAGGAAAAAAATAGTAGGGCCTATTTTAAACTTTTGAATGTTAATAAAGAGCTATCATCCAGTGACCTAGTTCCAGCTGAGAACAGTCTTGAAGGATTTTTGATTCTTTGTAATATCCCTGCTTTTGCGATGTGCAAGAAATTTCTAGGAATATGTCATAGCATTGACTTTGTGCTTCTGTTCTAGGATGTATGGTTACACAATGTGAAACAGTATATTATGACCCTCCTAATAACAGCAATTAAAAATTATAATCCTGTCTTTCTTCATGGACTAGTGGTTTTCAAGAGTATCTTCAAACAGTAACTAATATTAAGATAATGAAACCAAGACATCTTGAGGTATTCCTACTGCTAAAATGCCAAACTGCAAAGATAGATACACTGGTAATGCAATATATTAATGAATAATCTATTGGAATATGTTAATTAGGGAAAATGTGTTGGAGATGTTAAAATTTAATCAGAATAGATATAATTTAGATGACATAATTTATACAGATTCTTTAGGCTGGTTGAAGGTTGTAATCTGTGTTTATTTCTTAAATGAGGAAGGACTCGGGTAGAAACTTAAGTAAGGATCCTAGCCTTTTTTGCTAGCCCTCCGCTGAAGGGTTTCAGTCCTCAAGCATAGTGAATATTGGTATGCATATTGATATAGTGTGATACTTTGTTGCTATACTGATTACTTTTTTTTTAATCTAATGATGATGTTAGATAGAAAAAGGTCTGTTGTGTATGTGATACTGCTTTAAATTGCTCTGCAGCAATTAACACATTAGCCTGGAACTCAGGAGGCTGAGGTTTGATTATCAGCACAGCTGCATACTTGTGTCTCAGTCTCATTTCCCCCTCAGAGAAGTGCAGATAATTTTACTTCTCTGGTGAGATACATCATATGACTTTGAGGAACTCGCATGCTAAAGAAGCAGCAAAGATATTTAACATCAACTACACAAATTAAATATCTGCACAGAAGAGCTAGCAGAGGAAAGTTCATTAGTCTCTCTTTATCTCATAGATGTTTAAGTACATTGAAATAAGCCTCCTATATTAAGTGTGAGAATAAAAATCTCCATGGATGATACATTTTCTGCAAACTTCCTTAGTATTCATAGCATACAAAAACAAAATTGTACTTTTGTTTATCTGACATACCAGCATATTTTTACAGCGTTTTTTCAAAGATTACAGCAGGCTTTCTAGGCAATATTTCTAAAATATTTCCATCCCAGGACAATTTCAAGTAAACTTAAGTAAGTAGTCTTATCTGCTATTACCAGCAGTTACATTCCTAGCACGCTTTCATTCACTTCACCAGTTACTTGTTTATGTGAGCTTAAAATGATATATGTTCTTTGCTGAAAGTATAATCTAGGCTGTTGTTTTGTTCTGTACCTTGGACTTAAACAATTGCATAGTATCGAAGTTATTTGGTACTTTGTGTAGAGCTAATGAACTTCTCATATGTCATGGTCTTTTTCCTTTGAAGCTAATGGAAGAGTTATTTTTAAACTGGCAAGATATTTAAAAAGTGTGGTGAACATCCTTTCAAACAATTCCAGTTTAATTTGTCCATATAACCTCTCTGTTCTTTTTATCACTTGTTAAACACACATGATTTTACAGTATTTACTGTTGTGTAATGGTGCTTTTGAAGAAATGCATTAGATTTTAGAAGTGTAGTAAAAGTTATTGCATGAAATAAAAAGCCTTCTGCCTACTGGGGTTCACTCATAACTTTAGAACTTGAAAGATATTTTTTTTTCTTCTTCTTCTAGACACCTCTCTTTGTTACTTCCACATGTTGCAGGGCCAATTCTGCTTTGTCTTGCCTAGGTCACTTGTTCCAGAAGAGACTTTGGAGGAAGGGCAAGACCCTACACAGATAATTCTGGAAAAGTCACTATAAAATTGTGCTTAGACCCATAAATAAAAGTTAAAAAAAAAGAGGCCCTTATGGGTGTTAAAGTCCTTTACTAATGAAATGGCTTATACTTACACAGTGTTAATGATTCATGATCGTGATTCATTTACACAAACCTGAAGAAAAGGAGAGAAATCCTCATTCTCTTAGCATTCAGTTCACTTGAATGAGAGATCTGAAAAGTTTCAGGTTTTTGGAGAATCCATGGCTATATGCTTTAGCCCTTTATTGCATTTAAAATAAGACTTAAGCATAATTAGCACTAAAATCCAGAGCCACCTCCATCTGAATGCTGTGTAAGTAAAAAGGTGACCTTACTTGGATGCTTTCACAACTAAGTGCTCTAAAACTACAACATGCATTCAAGAAATGCACCAGTCCCAACAGCTTAGGTGGAGTGTTGAAGTGAACTGGGAAGCCTGGCATGGTATACCTGCTCCGAGATTATTTAATGTGTAGCATTGGGGGTTTACAGCAAACTGCAGGGTCAGCCCAGCTGAAAGCAGGGGTGGCTTCTACCTTGCTGATAGTGAGGTCCATCCTCCCCAGAACTTTATAACTGTCAAAAAGAAAAAAAAAATATCTACCTAGTCTTATTTACCTCCTGTGCTAAGCAAATGCATGAAGCCCAGCACAGCAACATACCCTGAAGTATACACCAAACCAACATGTACATACACTATAGTCATCAGTGGGGAAGAGGATTCTGCCAACTCAAAAGCAGTGAAGCTGCTATAGGTTGCTGGTGCTGCTTGCCCATAATAGAATGGGGTTCTGGTGAAAGCTGTCATCAAGAAGTAAGAGATTCAGGACCAGATCCATCTCTGTAGTTCCTGGAAGAGCAAAATAGCCAGGACAAGCTGAACACAGAGCTTTCTTCTTTCACTTTGTCTGGTGCTGCCACTAATCAAGGGGAAAAATTGTTTTATTGCCAAAAGAAAGCACAAGAAGGATCATGAGTGTTGACCAATACTGGTTGTGAGAAGCCTTCTATTATGGTTCCTGTTTCTGGGCTCTGGGTTTGGTTTGTTGGTTTGTTTTTTTTTTTTTTTTTTTGAAATTTCTAGTCCAGAGTCAGGTTTTAGTGTTAAATTGGGCTATGAAGAACAGAATGAGCTTGAAGACATGCTAGAGCCTTGATCTATCAGGGAAACTAAGAACTGGTTAGAATTTTGCTTGTCATTCTTCTTTTTAGTAGCTTGTCAGCTATTACAGAAAAAACCAATAGGATCAACCTTGCATCCAGTAGCCTATTCCTTTGAGAAACTATCAAAAAATACGAGTTTACTGCATTGGTAACCTGGAGGACCTCCTCCTTTCCTGGGTGCCAAATACATGTGTTTTGTTTGGCAGCCTTTCATCCTGTGCTGGTTTGGAAAGGATACTTGGCTGAAACTGAATCTTGTCTTGCAGCAGCATTTAATTAGCCTTTGTCCCTCTGAGATTAAGATTAAGAACTGTTGGTAAACCTGTTATCTATCTCAGTTTTACAAAAAACAATTGTTACATTGAGCTGACAAAATATTCCATCAGAATACTGTGAATTTTGGTAGAAATCTGTGAGAAACTCATAATTCTTAGTGTTTCTGCAGGGACAGTAACTAGTGAAACAACCAGCAATCTCACTCTTGAACATCTTGTGTTCAGTTTGTATTGATGAGTCAAGCTCTTTTCCTACACAGAATGAAGTCTGGATTATTAGCTAAACCGCACATGTCCTTTCCCACCATGCAGTGCATAGTATTGTAAGTACTGTTTAACACACAGTCCACAGCCTAAAATACTGCAAAGAACAAGGCTGTCTGCATATCCCTTATTTATCCTAGCCAAACCACATAAAACTCTGGGTTAAATGCTACATCAAGATATTCCCAAATTGTGTCACTATTCTGCAATAGGCCTTGTCTCAGCAAAGATGGCTCAGCATTTTTATTGGTGAAATAATTCCCTAAATCGTAACTTAGCTATAGAAAGTGACATAGATTGCCGAGAAATTATAGTGGGAGGCAGGAGGAAAGAGGAGTAATGCAACTACTCATCTTCCCCAGGTTTCTCCCTGTTTATTTTTTTCTTTAGTTTTGCCAATCTCCCAGGATGTTTCTGTTGAATAAAACACCAGGTATTTTAGTTGCCAGTGTGCAAACCTGACTCTGGTGACTTCAGGCTTCATCTCTAAGTCTGAGGCCAACAGGCAGCTGCTGATCTTGGTCACAAGTCTGCAAACACAGGAGTTTTCTGTCAGCCACAATGGAGCTGTTCCAGACAAACCTTGTTTTAATAGACAGGAATCTGGCTGCTTATGTTTCTTTTTTACTGTAGTATTTGTGGAAAGTGGAAACAGTGAGAGAATTCTTGTCTGAGCAGAATAGTTCCCTTAGTCACCTGGTACAAATACATAAAGGAGGTAAGTAGCAGGACCCATTTTTTTGCCTCTGTTACAGCACCTCAGTGGTGCTGACTGGTGCAGGAGAAGGACAGAATTCATCACAGAATTTGTTAATTACTTTCTTCTAAAACCAGGTTTTACTTAAGGACTTCATTGGGTCAGATGAAAATGCTTGTCCTTAAATTTATGTATTGCTTCCTTTACATTGAAAAAAATCTCAACACACGCATGTTCACATAGACTTTCTAGGCATTTGGCTGTTGTAGCAGAAGTTGTAGCAATGTTAACAATAAGATTGTATACCTTCTTTTTAAGAAATAGTGTCTTAAACTATCTAGTAAATTCAGTGCAGAACGTAATGCATGGAAGTTCTATGGCTTGCGTTCTTGCAGGCTGTCAGATTACATAGCTACAAAGGTCTTTTCTGAGCCTGAATCAATCATCACTACAAAGTTACCTAATTATCTGTTTAAGGGCAATGGAGAGCTTCTCACTAAATGTACTGATCTCGCAGCATGTTAGTTGCCTAATTTATGCTGGCAGTGGTTTAAAAGTGCTTCTCCTCCAGGTCCATTGACTTAACTTGCATAGAACTGGAGCTATTGCTAGTAGAATATGGTGTAAGAAACTGCAGGTCCTCAACTTCAGTGCTTAGTTTTTATGAACATTCTGTGCATGCATTAAGTTTATAGGTAGGTCACAGTATAATTTTGCAAACAAATTACAAATATGGTGTTTTCATTGTGACTCCAGTATTGTGGTACAAACTCTACAATTATACAGGTGTTTTGTAAACCAAACCAAAACAAGAAAAAACAAAAAAAAACCCACAAAACAATCAGCCAAACCCCTTAGATTACTTTGCAATACTACAAAGCAATTAAAAGCCTCTACTGGAAGTTGAGGGACATTATCCTATCCCTTATTCCATCCCTGTGCCATTTACTTGGTAGGTTTTGGTGATTTTTTTCCTCACCCCTCTGTTATACGTGGAATTGTTGTATTTATAATGAATTTTGATCTTTTGGATTTGTTTTGCTCCTTTTTAAAATCTTAATATTCACAGGATTTTAAGAATTTAATGTTTTCATTGTCACCTTTTCAACTTTTACTAAGAAATAGCACTTAAAGCAGCATTCTATTTTCACACTGCTCTTTGATTTCTTTTGTTTAATTTTCACATAAGAATATAGAAAGCTTAGCTGACAGTTATC
>JANZLQ010006846.1:0-34538 GCA_026212715.1 Elanus axillaris | reverse complement strand
GGGGGAAGGCGCGGGGGGACGACAGAGCTATCACGAATGTCAATTCGCTTTAAGAAAAGAACTCTGCTCCAGCACCGTCTTATTTTAGTTCTCTAATACAAAAGTGCTGCTGGCTGAATCAAATTTGGTTCAGTGGTTGAGTGTCTTTAACAAGGTTTCCACTGTCATCTTCCCTGCAATACAGCCAGGCAGGAACCATGATGCACAGAGCGTGAGCTGTGGGAGAGAGGCGACCGGTAAAGCATGCAGAGCTCTGTGGATCTTTTGCAAGACTAGTTTTTATGAGGTATACGTATTTCTGGGCATATAAACAAAGCACTAAATACTCCCATTCCTTTAAGGACTCAGTGCAAACAACTATTGATACACAAGAATTAAAGCAGCAAATAAACCTCATTCTCTTTTCTTAGAACTAATGACAGTACAGCTGGCATTTTGATATGTGCGTTTCTGGTGACAAGACAGCATTTTCTTAACTCTTCACAGCTAATTTCTTCTGATGTTTAAGTCACATTCTAATCCTAACGCTTTCCACTCTGAGAACAAAATAGTAGGGAGAAAAGGTGTTTTCATTTATGTCTGAAGCATTTGCTACACTGCAACTGAGTCAGTACTTTATAAATTCAGTGATATAGTAGACATTTAGTGGCGGTTAAGTTTTAACACTACACAATATCTCTGTTTGCCCATATAACTATGACCTCTAGTCAGTAACTTGCAACCTAGGAAATAAGTCAGTGAGTGGAGCGACTATGGCAATACTAATTTTACTGTAATACATCAAGCTTCTAAAAATAGGCTGTACCCTTGCTCACATCAGATAACTCTCCAAGACATGGTTCCTACAGACACAGCTTACTGATTCCTAATAGCTTGATCTTATCAGTGTGTGTTATTTGAGTAACTTGAAATTCAATTTTATCCTGCAGCAAGACTGAAATAAATATAAAAACATATAAATGAGGATAATGGTTTTTTTCATAGATTGAAATTTCTGGGAAATTTTTAGAGGAAAATCAAAATATTTCATGTGGATTTAGTATAATGGTGCACGTAGATTCAGCCTGATTTTAATTTGAAAAATTGCCAGATTGTTTCAGGCCATTATCAGAGTAACTGATAATGTGGCATTTAGGTTCTTGGGCTGAATCAGATTGAGAAACCACAAGATTTTCATTCCAAATAAGCTCTGCTTATGGCACGTCCTGGAAATTTTAATTTTAGCATCACATTCCTTCTCTTTTCCCAGTTTGAGCTTAGCTTTCCATCTGGACTATCTTTCTCATGAGGTACCAGTAGCAAGTTGAAGCAGAGAAGAGAGTTGGAAACTGCCTATCTACTAAAAAATTCCAGTAAGCTTTGTCAACAATTAAATGCCCTTTGTTAAAAAAAGTGGTAATCTCCATTCAACTTCCAAGCTTGGCTTGTCCATCTTTTCTTCTGTTTACCACTCGGCACCGTAGTAGCAACATCTATACATTCACAGCTAATCTGAGCAATATGCAGAGAAAACAACCTGTTTGCTTTGAAAATAACCAGGCATAATATTGGATAATCCATATGAGAGAAGTAAAGGATGCTTCTTACTCTGCTGAATCTGATTTAGCTTTTGTGATGATCTATTATCGGTTGAAGTCAGCTTTTCAACCTCTCTGAGGAACTTCTGTGTGTTTCTAGGCCTGGTTTGCAGTTTCTTATTAGATCCTCTATGCCTGTGCAGCCTGCACAGCGGTTCTCCCCTCAAGAGTTCTCAACCTAGTGGCTTTTTCTGTTGCAACCTGAACATTTGTAATGGTTGTCCAAAAGGACACTGCAATGGTGCAAGACCACCTGGCTCTCCTGGGTGGAAGCCAGACTGCTTGCTTGTACAGCTATTCAAATACATTCTTCTTTATGTTGATTAACCAATTAGTTACTTCTGCAATGAATACACTGTACCAATGTGTTGCAATTAATGTTCTGTGGCAACATGTTGCATGTGCATAGTACATTTTTTCAAGTTAGGTACAAGTTATCTAAAAATCTGAAATAGTAATAATTGAAATAACAGGTTCTTTTTTTTTTTTTTTTTTTTTTGCATTAAGTAACTAAATCAGTCCTTATATCTGTATTTCTGCTCTAAAAATGATGTTGTTACCTCTCACAATCAATGAGACCTGAGCACTCCCACTGGTTATTGCTGAAGCACAGCCAAAGTGCATATAGTTTGCTGAGTACTTAACATAATGTTGCCTCTTTCTGGTCAGAAGTCAGGAAAGTTTCATAGCACGTGTACAAAAGGATATAATGATTCAGTCCCAGTTCAGTGAAAGCCTCTCAAACACAAAATAGATCTTTTTTTTTCCCCCTTTTTTCATATGCAGATGATAATCATTTAATTGTTGATTCAGAGTTTAGCAATACCATATGAGTATTTTCATGGGAGTGTGGTTTATGTTCAGTGGCACTCAGAGTAATGTAGAGACCCTTTTTTCTGATATCAGTGTTACCATACTCTACTTCATAGGCTAATGGACAGCAGTATATACTGAAAAATTAACTTTTTTTTTTCCTCAGTCTTCTCCTCTTCAAATTCCTTAGACAGACAGAATCTAGTGTGAGCCAGCAAAACAAGCCTAGGTAAAACACAAAGAAGCACAATGGATTATTTATTTTTAAAGAAAATATAGCCTACAAAATATAATAGATCATTGTAAAAGCTGAAACAGATTTAGTGCAGTAAGCAGCACTGCAGCCTTCTCCCGTATGGATTAGCTAATAATATGTCTTGCTATTTTGGAAGCAAACTGGTTGTTTTCTCTTCATATTGCTCAGACTGGCAGTGCATGTACAAATAGTACTACTATGGAGCTCAGTGGGAAGAAGAGAAAAAGAGAAGATGGGTATCATTACAGAATTCCTAACATCCTCTTATTATATTTAGCCCAGTGGGAACTCAGTTTTTTAAAATTACTTTGCTGTTTTTCAGGATTGGATTTACTGAGAAAATAGATTTTTTCTAGAACTTTCATGAGTCTCAGACCTTAATGTCAATCTTCAACTTTAAGGAATCACAGGACCACCTCTGAAGGTATCTGAGTACTTGAAGGAAAAGTATATTTTGCAAATATAAAATACTCAACAGATTTTTGTGCACCCTGAGCCTTCACAAGCAATTGAGCAATTGTGTCCTGTATCTCTGTGAGCTACTGACAAATTTGTATCATTTTCTTCAAAACACTCTAGTTTTTCTTGTCTCCCTGGATTACGTCTGTCTTTCTCAGCACAGAAGTTCCTCATAGACTGAATGAATGGGAAATTTCTATATAGTTTTAATTTCTACATAAGATTGGAAAGAACCGATTAAGTCACTGATGAGACTTTGACAGCTTCTGGTAACTGGGGAACAGATGTACAGAAAGGTCCACATATACACCTACATACTGAGGCCACAGGATTCTGTTAAAAAAAATTAACTTTTACCACTGAGGAACAAATGTCTCCAGGACTACGCCTCTTGTGAGTAGTTAGTAGAGAAATTGGAGAGCAGACAAAATAGGAAAGTGGGGCTCAAATTCAATCAGCATTCACTTTTCTGCCAGTCTTTGAGAAAGTGAAGTGTCCCATAATCAAACAGTACCCAATGCTACTTACTTCTTTGTCATTTAAAAAAAAAAAAAGGAGCTACTGAAATTCTGAGCTGTAATGCTTATAGCATTACCTTCATGATGCTATTTATTGCATCTTTCCCCGGTGGAATTATCATTTAAGTTCCATTGTCATTTATGTTTCTGCTTTTTATCCACCTGGTGTCCTGACACCTATCATAGCGAGAAATCCAACTTTTTTTCAGTATTTGTTTTTTATTTGGTTTTATATGCTGCTGAAGGCATTCTAGTTCTGGTGTTTTATTGGTCAAACTCCTTTCATTACTAGTATTTTAGCTGTGTTTTTTTCTTTTGTCCTGCTGCTTTTTTTGTTAGGAGCAAATGTGGGTGATAGCTCCCAGCTTCTTGATTGTACGGGTCTTTACTGAACAGTATTCATTCTTGATGGAAAAAATTGCTTTATACAACACCAACTATGCTCACCTATGCTCTGTGTGCTGGGTAAATAATTGAGGAAAGCCAGTGATTGAAATACAGCTTCCATTTTGGCATGTGTAAGTTCCTTTTAAGCACCCAAATCTCCTTCAGGAGGTCTGCAAGTAGAAGGAACATTAATGTAGCTTTAAGCCCTGTCCACACTGTGCTGCATAAGGGGTTGAAAACAGGAACTCATCTTTAACTTTACAGGATGCTATGCAGTGAACATCCTTAACTTGCAAACTCTCTCCTTCACCTTTCCCTGTTGTTTTGTAGCTCCACATTTATCCTAAGCAGAACACTTGCAAATCCTGTTGTGAGAACTAGGGGCAATTAAAATATTAACTTAAAGCTTTCACTGCTCATCATATCCTTTTCATATTGTTTCTTCTTGGATTGAGTGTGTGTTGTTTTTTTTAAAAAAAATAAAGCCAACACTTTTGTAAAATAAATAAAATACACTTCCACCGATAAAATTCTGATGTGTTGTATTTACAAAAATTAGGGGAAAAGAGGGAGAGGGAGAAATGTCATCTACAATAACAATTGTCTGTTCTAAGCTAAGATAATTTACTGTTCCAGCAACGTAGCTGCAGACTGGCTGATTTCCAAAAATGCAGAACTAAAGAAGAGAGAGGGAGAAATAAATCCTTGGCTCAGTAAAAAATCCTGCACTGTGGGTTTTGACAGAGTTTAAAAATAAAATGGAGACAAGGTAAATCTGGATTTGAATGTCCTATTTTTTTGCAGTTTAATTTGCACACTGACCCTTTAAACTCTGTTCCAAACACTATAGCCTTAGGCACAGCCATAAGGCATAACCATCCCTTGTAGTGTGACTTCATCATAGGTTCTCACCTTCCTGCCCAGCCAGTCTGGAAATATCTAGTCGTTTTTCTTGCCCCACTTTTGGTACGATTTCATATATCCTAACATAATGAAAAGTAGCTGCCACTGCTAGCCCTTTACACATGATGGGTCCACTGAAGAGGTGAAGATAAAGAAACTTTGTTGCTTTCCCAACTAAAATTCAGATTTAAATAAGGTTAATATCTTCCCCCCCCAAAAAAAAAAAAAAAAAAAAACCAAACAAAAAACCACAAACCCACTATTAAAATTGTTCTGCTTTCTAGAGGAAAATAATCTCTTGAGCTATTTATAACACACTGTTGAAGATTGGTACTATGGTAGAAAGATCATTTGAGAACATTTTCAGTCAAAATACGGATCTCAGTGAATCATAAATCTCAAACTTTTAATAGTCAGGCACAATATGTAGCCAGTAAATATGTTATTTTTAATCTGACACAAGCCTGTTCACTGCTAAAAGAAAGAAAATAAAACTAATATAAACCATAAACCAATTCAAAATTGATACTATTTCCTCCTTTATATAGGTCTGCACCTTCATGAATTATTTATAAAAGATACAGGTTTTAATTTTTATAAAGTGTCTTGCATTTCTAAGAAACCAGAATTAAGATAACAACTTGTGCACACCTCAGTTCTATGCCCTATTTGTAGTACAGATTTATGGATTTTTAAGGCCAAAATTGATATCAGTCCCATTTCCAATGTCTTAATACACACCAAGCAAAATAATGAATATCTGTTCCCAGGAGTCACATTAAGCTGCTGCAATTAAACAAGAAATCTGTGCTCTTGACTGCTTTAAATATAATCAGCAAGGCCTACTTAAAAATATCACAGTCACAAGTTCAGATTTTTTTGTAGAATCATGATGACAATCAGCAAAATTTTGGAACCGATATTCTGTTCTTACAAGTGACAGTACTTCTCTGATCATGTCAACTTAAACAAACAAGCAACTGAAAAAAAAACCCAACAAAACAAAACAACTAAAGAAATTCTGCCATCAGAGAAAAAAGTGGGAAAAAATAACAAGTCATAGCACAAAATAGAACTTCTGCTTAACATTAATTAAAGATCTGTGATCAACAACTCCATTGTTATCTTCTGAAGCATCTGTACACATTAACCTATCTTTATTGTTTGCTGTCTTCTAATTTTGCATCAGTTCTCTGGACTCCTTAGAGCCATTTTCTGTTAGAGTCAAGCCTGGATTCTCGTTGGAGACCATGCTCCTTCAGACAGGAAGCCTTGTTGTTATTTTCAGTATAGTAACTATCTGAGCTTGCCAAAAGGGGTTATCAGAGAAATCCCCCCAAAGCCTCATTATTTGCTGGACAGAGAAAGCTGAATCCCACAGTTCTACTCTTCAAGGTTTGTCTGACTTCAGAACTTCAGTCTGCAGACTCCAGCAGCTACTGCTTACATTACTGCTTATAACTCTTCCAACTTTTAGGAGAGTTTATGCTGACACGAGTTCCTATTTAATTAAAAAAGCAGCAACTTCCCATTGATTGCCTTTCCTTTTCATTTTCCTTTTGAGACTTTCTTCCTGCCATGCCACTCTTGAAGATGATTCATTACCAAAAGTGCTACCTAACCTCAAGGAAAGAGAGAAATGGCTTTCTTTCCCCATTATTTACACTTTGATGCCACTACATCTCAGAATCTTTGTTTTGCATACAAGGCATTCATTATTTCAGTAATCACACCCAGAAAGGGGTAATTTTCAATGCTTTTACAGGTTTGCCTGGGATAAGTTCACTGAAATTCTAGTGTTCCTCAGGCCTGATCAATTCAGGTTCTGGCGTGTTGTGGTTAAAACACTCTAGAAAATCATACTGTCTTGTTAATACATGTTAAGTCATTCCTGGGACTTGTTTTTCTTTCTTTCACACAGAGAATAATTAAAAAAAAAGAGTATCTTTGATACAATGTGTACAGATTTTAGCTACAGTTTGAGATGTGTCTCCACCCGAGTTATTCATACTGGCTCAACTCATCAAAAATTAGTACCTCAAGCCCATAAAAGTGGGTTCATGTTCTATACTAATGGCTAACTATGCATGTGTTTTGTTAAAACTAACACCATTTTTGCTCTAGAGGGGACAGTCCTTTAGCTCTTTAGAACATAGACCATGTCTGCATGCAGCTGACATGTTCAAGAGCAGTCTGCAAGTCTGTAGTACAAGATACTCCGAGGGGCACCTACCCTTCAGCCACTGGACTGACTTGCAGACAAATCAAGTACACAAAGCAGATAGGTGTATTCAGCACACAGCGTTGCGTAGTTCCCAGAAGCAAACACTGGCTATGATCGCAGGCACAGGCAGTGAATTTGCTCTTGATAGTTCACATCAAAACTTAATATAGAAAAAAAAACATCTCCTAGCTTGCAATTTCACAGTGTCTTATATGGCACCATCACTCTTTCAGTTTTCCTTCCTCCCACCCACCTCAGATTCTCAGATTCAGGTAGTAAGAAAAGGAAATACAAAATAAGTGAAACATGTAAAACCATGTGTGTGTGTAATATTCCAGAGCAAGCAATATTTGAAATAGCAAGGCAAGCAGAGAAATAGCTTTAAAGAATGTATGCCTCAGATGTGCTCAATACATTACAGTTTTTCCTCCCACTTTCTCCTGTATACTACTGTTCCATCCATCCTTTACTTCTTGTTCCTGCTGAGTTTCACATCCTCAAACCACAGCACTGCATTGTCTTAACAATGCCATTATAATGTTTAAATTACTCTTCCAATAACTTGTTTCTTCCTCCTGTGGCTTTCTCAAAAGACAAGGGATACTTAGTACATATTTTCCTACTTTAGAAGAGTTATCTTTGCATCTTAGCAGAACATTATATTTTTAATTTAACTTGGGCTAACTTCTAACAGTTACCTGAAACAGAACCTGGGTATTGCTAATTACCTCAGAACATTACACTGTAGTCCTGCCAGTACCCTTGAATTTACACTCCCATAGCACTCACAGGCTAACGTGATACTGATGACACTTGAAAGATGTTTAGCTCTCCGTTTGTACATTTCATCTACCTTTCACCACAGTGTTTGGTATTCCTATGCCTTCCCCTGATTAGAAGAGAAATATTTTTTTTCTACATCCTATTTAGGGTGCTTACTGAATAATTATTTGATTCACTATAAACCCTAGGAAAAAAACCCAACAACATGCTGTAAAATCTATATGCAATACTAGAGCTTATTCTTAGCATATCAAAGAGACGACATACATGGGCTGCTACTAAACCAAATAATCTGATGCTAAACTACCCTGATGTATTCCCCCTGCCCTCCCCTGCCTTGGAGTTTATCCCATGAGGAATGACCTATCCTTTACAGTTTCTATGTACAGTTCAGCAGTTCCTGAAGGTCAGTTATAGTTAGGAGAGGAAGGAAGAGGAAAACCTGTCTTTTAGATGTATCCCAAGAATTAGATTTATTTAGAAGACTTCTAGGAACTGGATCTTTGGTTTAGTTTAATAAGATTATTGTATAAACTCGGGTGGGGAGCAAAGTACGGGATATACTGTGGTTTATCTCAAGGGTTAAGAAATTGTAAGGTAAAGCCTATAAACCATTATGGAACTAAAAAAAAGCATTGAGGGGAAGGTAAAGCCCACTAGCTTTTGAAATTGTGCTTGATATTTTCTCTGTATAAGTTACAGCTTGTTACATTTTGTTTCATTTTAAATGAAAGCAAGACTTTTAAATAATTTCAGTGCTCAAGTAGCAGGTGTTTGTTAGTTTGGGTGGTTTGGTTTTTTTTTCCTGGAAAATGCCAAATATTCCAAGTGTTGATAACATTCAAATGACTTCCTTTCTAGCTGTACCCCAGTGACTAAGACTGAATGTCAGCTCTTTTCTGGCTTTAGTTTCCAACCAGTTCAGCTGTGGCTAATTTTAAATCATACAGGTGCAGCATTAAACATTCAAGAACATGTTACATAGCAGTCAGTTATGATAAAGAAAATCCTGTAGCACAGTTTTCTGTGCAGGAATAAGCTTTGAATACTTGTTTTTATGTTACTAAAATCGTAATAATAACAACAACTAGCAAATAAAAATAAAGACTTCAGTAGGGCTTTTAGTAATGGAATAATGATGTACCTTGAATTTGTGAAAACTGCAAGCTACACTTCTTAATAAATTCTGGTTTTAATATGTATTTATTGCCTTGGGCTCTGGGTCATCAATTTTACCTGCTCCATGCCACCAGTGATAGTTGTGTAGCAAAGTCCAGCTAAAAAGAGGAGTATCTGCCAGATTATATGACTTCATAAATCTGAAAGCCCAATAGTACAACTAAAGCAATATTAACAAGTTTTTTTAGCTATAGTGATGCACTGTGCTTTCAGTCTTCTAGAATTGCACGAGCAAGTCAGTATACTTAGGATGGTTTGTTCTTCTTCAACATGCTTCTTGGAGGAAAAAAGACTTAACCTGAATGACATTAAGTATCCACTTGAGAGTTCATGCCGCTCCTTCTTTTCATAAAGCCAGGTGTGCTGCAGACACCCTGAACACCTGTTACCCCCCTGTGAAAAAGCCAGCTGGGTATAGTTTGTATCAGACCAAAGTTAAATCTATATGTCTATTAACTGTCATAGTTTCATGGCCAACTGGGAATTTTCAGGTGATTTTAGGAAGAGGTAGGTTTGGCTCTAAACAGAAAAACATGTTTCCTTCAACTTTCTTCCCATAAGAAGAACTGTGGCATTTGCTGTACTTTTATAGTGCTCGGCAGCAAATTATGGTATAAATCCACAATAGCTTTATACCTTACCTTTATTCCTAATTTTGTTTATAAAGTGAATTTAACTTTTCAGGTTTTTTTTATATATTTCAACACTCTAAATTTCTCTTTTTTAGCACTTTTTTTTTCATTTTATATCTTCAGTTATATACTAATCATATATTTTAAGCCAAATTTGAACCAATAATTCTATTTCTCTTACAATTCAGGAAACAAATTTAAAATTCTTAAGATGCTGAAGACTTACAGAATTGGACTGTCATGAATAAAGCTGTACAAATTCTATTTTTAAAAATATGCATCCCAAATTATATTATTTTTTCAAAGGAGTTCTGAGGCCACAGGAAGGAAACAATCCACAGTATCATGATGTTGAGGAAAAAGTGCAGCCATGTTTGGTAGAACTGCCTGAGCAAACATTTAATATAAATTTATATATCATCTTTCTTATTCTTCTCTTTGAGAAAAGTAGTAACATTGGATGATCTTGATCCTCATCATCAGGTTAGAGGAAAATTAAGGCAATACAATCTAACATCTGAAGCTACTTCGTAGTAGAAAGACTATTCTAGAAAGACTATTTGATTCCTTCCCACCTAATGATAGGTCTGTATAGGAAAATATTAGCACAAAAAAAAAAAGTCATGTGGTACAGCAAAAAAAAATCAGTCATCTTACTCATTGATTTTTTAATTCCTTTCTTCAGCCAATCTTCTCTCTTCTTCAAATCTCTAATAACTCCTTAAAGTACTACATACATTTTTCTAAATAATTGCAGGCCTTACAACAATTTATTTTACAGTGGTTTGGGGGTAAAGGTGAGGTTGTATAGTGTACAAGGCTGACTGAATAGAGATTCGTTCTTGCACTGAGTGAGTGTAGATTAGTTCCCTAGCAAATGATGACTGTGGTCTGGAGGCATATTAGCCTTTTACATGTCTTCTCAAGCCACCCATTTTTTCTAGGTAATAGAGGAAATAAGATAGAGGCATTGTTCAGGCATGGAGAAAAACACTTCTTGAAGGTTACAGTTTTATTAATTAGTATTTTCTAGTAACAGAATCACATTATTAGTAGTTCCTGGCCTTCTAAATCTCAAAAAGCCTTAGCAGAAACAGCATCTACAGAATTCTAGGAAAAGAGGATCAAGTTATTCACAGATACGTCTTTCTTCTTTGATGAATGACGTGGAGATCTGGTGGACCCATGTACTCTGGGAATAAGTTATCCCAACCGGCACAGGGACATTTAAAGATCTGTTCCTCAATCTACTCTAAACTTTGTTACAAGTCACCTTATAAGATGTAGTCTTTCCATTAAATAGAAAAATGCATGCTTGACCTCTCACTGGTGTTGTGACATTTGTCAATTTAAGTTTATTGGAACTTGGTGATGGAAACTGCATGTGTATCATGAGAACACTACTACTGAGAAATTACATTCTACCTGCAGGGTTTCAGGGCCAGGTATACTAATTTACTGCACTAAATTATTAGTCCTGCAGATGCTCTTTGGTTCTCTGCTCTCCTCCGACCACCACCACCACCCCCCCAGATGATACCACAGCATGTTGACACAATAAATACAATACATTGACTGAAACATTTTCAGTGTTTAGAAACCCTTTGTAATGTGTTTCTTCTGGTTTCTCCAGGTTACACCAAATGATTGTAAAGTCATCACTGTGAGACCGAAAAACTCTAATGAAAACAAAGAAGCAAAAAATCAGAACTCAGAACATATTTGAACAAACAAGCCAGCAAACAGAGCCCACAAAAAAAGGAACAATATATTATATTGTAAAAAAAATCTTTTTTATGATGAAAACTTCTTATTTATAGTGAAAAAGCTGCAGATGAAGAATGGATTTCTACCTGCACTGTTTCACAGTCAGGTATAGTAATTTACTGTGCTAAATTATTAGTCCTGCAGATGCTGGGTCCCCCCCAAACTGCCTGTGCCACAGGAAGGATACTGCAGTGTGGCACATTAACTTCTTGTGAAATGTTATTCCAATAGTTGTGTAGATACCCCTCTGATTAATGAAACAGCCTATATATAAATAAGTCCTGTTACTGAAATGCCTCATGAGAGATTTGTGGAATAGTTTGTCATAAATGTTGGATACCTTATAACATGGTGCTAAGGATGATTAAAATTATGACATCCATCTGCACAATTCCACTATTCCTTTTTCTCATTCTCAATGCTAGTACCACCTTAGCTGAGAAGAGAGTGAAGATGAAATGCTTAGTGTAAAGACTAAAAAATGTTTCCAAGTATTGTATTTTCCCAAACAATCCTACAATAATAGTATGTAGTGAAAAAAAACTTTTCATTTTCTAGTCAATTTAAGATTGATAAGTAACACAGCACTAGCAAAGGAATTAACAAATTCATACCTTAGAATTTCTTCAGCCACTTGTCAAACATTGTATTGTCTCCTGCTCTAAAATATATGTAGAGTAAATGATGTAGGAAAATATGGCAAATCATGATTTAAAAGGTAGTATTTCCTCCTTAACAAAGGAGTTTAACAGGTGCCATTAAATAAGAAATGAGATTCTGTTCCCATTCATGTTGATAAGACTTCTATTACTGTAGCCTGACTCATATGAAAAAATAAAAGTATGCTTCAGCTGCAGAGAAAAAGAAATCAAAAGTTTTTAGAATAGTATATTTTCAAGAAATTCCTGAAAAAAAGAAAAAATAATTCTCTCATTATATCTACAACAGTATCCCAGTCAGGTAGAAATCTGGGCCAATGGTAAGGTTCAAACAACCTTGTCTGTGTACTTACAGACCTCTAAGAAAAGTAAACATTTAAGTTGCTACAGTGGCATCAGTCTTATAGTAACAGCTAACTTTTAAGGGCCTGTAAGAGAGTCTTCTGAGTCAAAGTCCATAACTTCTATAAAGAATGTACTACCTCACATCTCTCCAGGGTATTTATCACTCAGAATCATCAGATCTACTTGTCAGGTGTTGTACTGTTGACTTTTCACCTCTACACTCAATCCAGTGCTTTTGAGGCTTGTCCAATTCTTTACTGATCATTGCCACATAAATTGTGTATCCTATCTGCCTGCTCCAGACAGGATACTTGTTATGTTTAAGCTGTACATATAGCCTGTGCATATAATGTGAACAGATCTGGATTTCCAAAGGCGTATCCTCCTCTCAATAAAAAAAAAAAAAAAAAAAGTATTCCTGTTTTCCTAGTTGAAAAACTTGAAAAAAATCTGCCTGTTCATTTTTTTCTAGGAGTGATGACAGAGGCTATACAGAAATGGCTTAATGTGGGTTAAGAGAAAGAAGGTGATAGGCACTGCTTACAGCTGACAGCTACTGATGTATCCTGCACTAGAGAAGTCTAAAGAGTTCTATAGCATTCAGAAAAATAAGACCTTAAGTGTCAGAAAATTTTATTAGCAAAATCTTTGACAAACTTTTAAGGTTTACACTGTGGACCAATTAACTAAAGTTAAGTTTCATAACTTTATTATGAAACCAGCCTGTGCCATTATAAATTATTTTAAAGTTCTTGTTTCATAAAATAGAGGAATTATTTAGGAGCATTGCCCCACATATGGAACACAACCTTAAAACATCACCTCACAAGAAACTTTGTTTTATGTTTAAATTTAACCTTCATAATAAATAAGAAAATATATATTGTAGGTAAATGTAAAAGCAAAAATTCCAAAACAGTAGTTTAATTTGAAATTACTTTAGATTCTTGCACATACACAGAATTGAAAGCAGTCCTCATGTTTCACAAGTTCTTCAGCACCTGTGTTAAAACAGAAACGCGGTATCTCACTTTGAATGTTAGCCACCTGCAAAATGCTATTTACCACAAACTGAACTTCAGAGGAGCTGATTCTGTCCTACTTGCCTACCACAAAGTTTCAGAAGCAGCCAGAGAATTTTCAACTATTCCTAGAGAAATTTCTTTTCAAAATCTTTCCTTGAATACTCATTCACCTCTGCTCCATCATTTCCGTGTATATACATGTTCTTACACAGGCAAAAACACATGCACAGCTCAAGTTCAAGTTTGAAGGTTAAGATAAAATTTTCAAAGTTACTTCTGTTTCCATTAAGAATGTTTATACAATTATGTTAGTAGGATTAAATGAAAATCAGAAATCGTCCAAGAAACATTTTCTACCCAAGGATAAACCTTCTTTTCTGGTACTGTATTTTAAACCTTGTCAATAAACAATCTGTTCTTTTTGAGCTGTCTAACTTTGGCCTGGCCAAAAATATTTGAAATGAGGTTTGAAGAAATTTCCACTCCTTTGTCTAAATATCTGATGGTATTTTATGACATTTGAGACTCCCACACCCAGTAATTTGGACAAATTCTATAGATTAATTCCCAAAATTACATTCTTTCTGCAGTCTAAGCAGTTTAAATTATGCTTTATAATCTTTTCTAAATTGTGTTCTGTTTCTTTGCAGCATCAATTACTTCATCTGCTCTTAGGGGCAGTTGTATTACAGTAATCACTGTGAATGTATACACACTGATAGCTCCTTTATCATATTCAAAGACTTGCAGGACACCTAAGTAGTTAAGGGGCTAGTCATAAAAAAGTGCTCTGTCCATGCTGCTTATCAATCTCAGTGGCATCATACTCTGACATTGACTTAGTATTTGATTCAAAATAGGAAATCCTTCACTTATCTGTACTATTTCCAAAACCACTTTTGTTTTCCTTTATGTTCTCCCATTAGAATACCACAACACCTAATAGTTTTTATTAGAAGAATAATTGATATCAGAGCTTGAGACCATGAGGCTGCAAGCTGTAGTATGTGCCAATCAATTCATACAATTGTTCAAGTTCAGCTTTCTCTTTGGGATTTGAGGTCAGTAACAATGGCAGGAAGAGAGGCATGAACAGGTTAAAGGGGCATCAACTTCTGTGCCTTGTTGGCCTAATATGTTTTTTTCAGAAGGAATTTTGCTGTAGAGATAAGCAATTCAAGGTCAAGTCAGTCACGGAATTTTGTATCTCCATAAAAATAATTCTAAGGAGAAAAGCTTCATGCATGCAGAAGGAAATCACTTCTGGCTGAATGATTTAAAAGCTTTAAAAGGCCAGAATCTAAAATTCAAGCAAATAGATTTTACTGCATCTCTTGTATGTTTAATAAAGGAAATGGTAGCTCTTTGGGAAAAGCACTAGAAGATAAAGGCTACACAAATTTTGTATCTCCCTAAATCATTGATAGAATATGACTCATAAGTCCTTTAATTTATACCGATGACCTACTCTGCTGCCTAGGCATTGAAAGTGGGTCTCAGTCACTGGGACAAAGGTTGTTTTGGGTTAAAAGGTGTAAATCCAGCTGAATTCATGGAGCCTTCCACACTAGTGTAAATCAGGAATAACTGCCCCTGAATAAGAGGCCAAATGGCACAGAGAGATTTATAACCAAGAATATCATTTGACCCACTGAGAATGTGACATTTTGAATATAGTAAAGAACAGTGAAATTATGGCCTATTCCTTTGATTTAAAAGACTCTCTGACATTTAATGTGTCACAGGAGCATTGCATCTTTGCCCTGATCAAAAGTGAGTAACGGAGCGTAATGACCCATGGCCAAAAGGTCATTGCAAACAAGAACTGAACATGGGTGGTACAGATCATGGATCAACAAGCACCAGCAGAACAACACCTGAAACTGCTGGAAACAGAGAGTATGATATCATTATGTGCTGGTCTGGCTGGTGGCTTGAGGCAACATCTGGCTATAAACCCGTCCAGTAATAGATATCGAGGAAACACTGGCACATAGATGCCTGACACCACCTAGAAGAAGAAGAGCCAAGTTGTAACCATTAACACATTGGTGTCAAGTCCCTGTCCAGAGCCCACCATGTTGCAGTTGGAAAAAATGTCATGTTTCCTCCAGGCCCAACTGTGCCAACCCACTGGCAGTCAGTTAACAGTAAGTTTGCATGCGTGTGTGTGTCTGTGTAAAGTTTTCCCTCAGCCTGTCCCTCTCTTGGTCCACTTAATAAACTGATCTTAGCACAGTCAGATTGTCTGGTGTTCCTTCTTGCCCTCATTGCCTATGACATTTAAAATGTGGATTACATAAAGGAAAAGAGAGAGGCAAAGGGGCAACGTTGTCCTGGCTGGATCAGTATTATGTATAATACCATAGCTCTGCTGGGTGATGTATAGGTATGTATTAATATCAAATGCCTTGGAATGTGATTTTGTTATCTTTATTCTCATGTAATAGTCTGTAATACCTTGGAGTAATTTGCAAAGTAAAGCACTACTTAATGTAAAATCAACAGATCTGGCATCTGATGGAAGGACAGCTTTTTCAGAGATGCAGTCACAAAGCTCCTAAACAAATATCAAAATAACAGTATGTTGGAATAGGAATTTTTTATTTCTTTTTTTTAATTAAAAAAACTCTATTTGGGGAAAAGATGTATAGGAAAATATTCGTTTCATATATCTGGATCACATTCACGAATACAATAAAAGTTAGTGGTTGGAAAAAATAATGAATAATCCAGAAAATCTGTTCAGAAGTGGAAAAGGTGAAGCTTTTATAATTTCAGAGGGATTTTTACTTTGACTTTTTTCTTTGGTTTATGTATGGTTGAGAAATCTAGAGCTACTGCAGAATAGCACTATATGACAAACTCTTCTTTATATTAATAAAGGCAAGAAAGAAAAGATTTCTAGGGTTTGCAAGTTAGAGTATTTTGCTTCTTCTCACACTTGTTGTGAAATAAACTATTGTTAATAAATATCTCTACTTTTCCCCAGCATACACAGACAACATTGAAATTTAAATGGATATCTTCACACCCCCAAAATGTAGAGAACTCTACCCTGCAAAGTTGTATTTCCTCAAAATATCAGTGGTCTACAATCATTTTTCTTGTTCCTTAGCCCCTTTAAACAATCATTGATGGCCCTCAAGGCAGCCTATTTTGCTCACACCTTGTGACGAAATAGTTAGATCTTGTCTATAATATAATGGTTACAGTGCAAATTTGCAGGTTAGATGCATTACCCTGATGTAAGAAGGTACTTCTAATTATCCAACGTGAGGCAACCTACCTCAATCAGATAAATTACAAGATCCTACTATGTGCTTCTATACTGTACTTTCACCATGGTTTTGCATGGATTTACACTTGGTTTGACCATTCCTTGGCTTGACAAATCAGTAAGTTCTCATTAACTCACTACAGTAAGAGGCACTTCAGATTTATAGGATCCCATTGCTGCAGTTCTTAAAAGCAAGCTTTGGATTTTTTTATGGGTACACAGATCCATGTATTAACCAACACCAGGCACAATATAGTCCATATAGCAGGTGCATTAATATGCATTATGTGCAAATATGCATTAATCTTAAGTAACTTTTCCAGACATTTTGATCTCTGTTTGCTGAGACAAAACTTCTTAGAATCAGTAAAGCTATTGTATTATGAATGTTCCCTTCCACAAAAAAGAAACCCTAATAGCCTGGAAACAGATAATAATTCTCTAATGACCATTTCATTTTCAGTCCGATTCATTATGGAAATGTGACTTATGCACTCAGGTTTGTGTCTTTCTCTCATCTAATAGGGCATGAATCTTATTTAGCAACTTCAATCAAATCTGAAAGAAATTTCTCTTACTCCTCTTAGAAATAATCTACATTAATGACAATCTGGGAAAAGTTGGGGGGATATCTCTTAGTGAGTGGGATTGTCCTTACCAGGAGACAGGTTAGTTCAGATTACAGGTTCTTTGTGCCAGCAGTGACCTGGCCAGCCAGCAGCCACTTCCTGATCTACTATCCACACCAAGAGCTGTGCCTGCCTAGTGGCAGAGGGTGAAGAGGTGTCTTGTTTATCTTGTGTAGGGGGATTAGAGAGCAAAAGGTGGAAACCCACTGAAAAGCAGACTTGGTTATTTCTAATGTTCATAAAAACATTTTAATTTAAAGATCATTTTGTTGTCTCCTGTGTGCATTAAGCACTTGGCTTCTATCATCCCTACATGACTGGTTTATTCCTGATTCCATGTTGTTGTCCCACATGGTTGAAATGGGGACATAATTGAGATATGATATCCCAACTCTAGAGATCCAAAATGATGACTGATATGCTTTCCTTATTGTGCAGACAGACTCAGGAGAAGTAACAGAAAAAGACAGCATGCACTCTCTTGACAACAGGGTTAACCTCAAGCATTAGTATCTGCTTATTGCCATCCTCCCGTATATCCCTGAAAGGAGAAGGACAGAATCCATCTTTGTGAGGAAAAAGAATATCTGGTGTTTAAAACAGAAGCATAGATATAAATTTTTACAGGTAACTCTGTATTTCAATAGTTTGCTGAGGGCAAACCATCCATTCAATGGTAAGTCTGTACGTTAACTTTTAAGCTCACTCTTTATAAACAAACTGCTATTAATAAAACAGATATTTACATTCCAAAGTATGAAATATGGGTCCAAATCAGCTTCGTGGTTTAAAAGTCATTTGTATAATTCATAAGTCACTGACAAACCTAATGAATTAGTCACATAACTGACACATTAGAGACAGAACTTTAAATTCAGATGCATGTTTTATTTAAAGCTTGATGTGCTATATAAATAAATCATGAAAATGTACTTCTGACTCAAACAGTAAATAATAATGTAAAGAATAGCAGTCTCCAGGAAAAAAATGGGGGAGGAAAGGTGATTGAGTGACCTTGCATTATTTGGCTTGAACAGGCAAGAGTGAGCCATCAGTAGTGCTTTCAGAGCCTTGTTGCTTTTTTTTGCCACTGTAGAGGAGTGATATATCAGCTGAGGCTTGACTACTAATAAAAGGTAGTTTAGACCTAAGTTTAAGGTAAGCAGCAAATATGGTCCACTCTATATTAGGAATAAGATGGGAACTTTTATTCTTTAATTATGTGAGTCCTAACAAGAGAATTGCATATATCTTCCACCACAGCTGCTCTGTGGTCCTTTTTTGCTTGGCTTCTAGATATTAAAATGGACAACTCCGTAAGTGGCACAAAAATAAACCCCTCATAGTAAGCCTGTTTTGTTACAAATTAAAATGTATTACTTTGAATGTGAACAACTTCGGTTAAGAGCTGCCAGATTGGAGGAGTTTTCAAGTGGAATGCAAAAAGGAAGGAGATGAATGACATACAAGGGTAGTTTTATTGATTTTGTCATTCAAGGAAATATTTTTACTTCTTATACTTTGGCCACATCTAAGCCTCTAATATGTTCAAAGTTAAAGAAGTACTAACGTCACATACAAGCAGAGTTACCCAGTTACAATTATAAAAGGAAAAAAAAAGGCCCTGTGAAAGAAGTTTTATTTTTCTCAACACCACTGAGCCTTTCATAGCTTGAACATAATTTGGTAGCTTGAACGTTAATGGTACCATTTGTCTTCTATAAGTAACTCCAGACTCACTCTGTGCCAGTTAAAAACAGTGATAGGCCTTTGCTGCAAAGAAATGCGCAAGCTCACTGGCAATAAGCAACAGCTGCAAAGTACTAAAAAAAGTTATACCTGTTAGGCATATGTATTCCTATTATGCACCTACTCTTAGATGACTCAAAGACCCATTCAGTTCTCTTGGGAACTAAGTGGCTCCTTTTACATGAAGATTCCTTGAAATTAGATTCATGAGCTCAGAAAGAATTGCCACAAGTGCTTATTATGTACTCTACTAGGTGATATCACCACTAATCTAGGCTAATTTTTATAGGTTGAAATTTCACTTAAAAAAAAAAAAAGTGTGTGATGTATAGGACATGCTAATTGGTGATTGGTAGTAGGGCTTTAAGTTTGTTTCAAAAAAGAAACACCATCTAATTCTATGCTCTCTCAAGTCATTAAACATCTGTTCTAGCCCTGCATGAATTTAATTTATGATTCTGAATCTCCCTCTTTCACATATGTGATGTCTCACACTTAGAATCTGCAAATTTTCCTTTTTTCATTCCCTAATCATGGTATAGTTTGCTGTCATCACAGTCCAGGAATGCTGGCTTTCAGCTCATCTTCACAGCCCATAAAAATTGTCCATCAACAGTCCACTTGTATCCTGTCCTTTAATCCTCTTTAGACTACCTTTCTAACTTACAGCACATGCTGGAGGTGAACTTTCTTTTTACTTCTCACAAGCCTATGAAGATCATATATAAGAGAACTTTATATGTACTCAGGTTGAAGATGAAGGAAGGAAGAGGGAACAGGAAGATCAGGGAGATGCAAAGACATTAGGTATTGGCTCCTTGACACTTGTAAGCCATGTGAAACCCTTTGCCCTGACTTCACCAGGGTTCTTAACCTTTTGCTGCGAGATGAAGTTGAAGAGGAATCACAATGTCCTTACATTCAGGAGAACAAGTCCCTTGTTATGTATAGTAATAATGATCGGCAGCCCTCAGTTATTGTGAGGATGAATAAAAGGAAAGGGCAACCAATCTGAAGAGAAAAGAGTAGTTTAGTTTTCAGGACTGCTGCCTTTTCCCTGGAGACACATGCAGACGTCCAAAGACAACAGAGAGAGAAATCTGTAAAGCCAGCAGGTCTGAATTTATGCCTGTATTTTTAAGGGACCTACCACTACTATCACATGACAAGGACCACAGATGCTTTCCATTTAAGGTATTCAGTGTCTGCAAAGAGTAGATAAGGTCTCTGTTCAAAAAAACTCTGTGGGGGTAAAATGGAACACTGAGTCAAACTTTCTGGGTTTATAGCTCTGTTTCCATGGAGCCCAAATGCTGGAAGAATGAGACATGGATATGACACTGTCACTACAAATAATAACAGTATTTAGATTTTTGCTTCTATTGTATAGTAGTTATAACAGATTAAGTGCTAATTAACACAAAAGTACATAATTCTAACTTAGATCTTCAAAAGCTACAAAATTGAGCTTTTTTTGTATTTTTTTTTCTTTTATTCATTCATTTGATCTAATCATAAAAGTACCCCATGTCTCTAACAGGAGAGAGGGAAATGTTCTTTAGGACTGCTACATAGAGAAAAAACTCTCCGAGACTAGAAATTAATTCAAAAGTTTCTGTACCTCAGGGAAACTACTTTGCTAACAATGCACGGATAAGCACATCACAGACTAGGTGAAAAAGGCGAAAAGGACTGCTATAGCAGTTGTATTGCTACAATGAATTCATCCTGAGGAGCAATGTTTATTTATCCAATATACAGAAATGTCTTTTGTGACACTTCAATTGTCTATAAAATAATCTTTAAGAAAGCAAAGTCCTAAGGGGTGCCAAAGTTATATGATTAGGCTGAAAGAAAGACTCTAAGTGAAAACAGAAAGAAGATCCTGAGAGTTGAAATTCAGTAAGAAGGATTTGGCTTGGATCATCTCAGACACAAGCCTGTTTCAGTTTACAAGATGGGTTAGGCCCTCAAACCTTCTGGAGAGCTCATCAAGCCACATCCATGTTTTCATATGTCTTGACAGAAACTTAATGAGCTATACATAGTAATGAATAGCTGATTATCAGTATAGTGCATAAGACCCATCTGGTAGATCATGAATAATCTATTTGGAAGAATGTGTTCATATGTCCTTCTGCTTTACCAGTAGTCTGGCCACTTTCTTTAAACTCCTGTTAGACTTCTGATCCCCAAGCAATTAGACCTAAAAGACTGGAGAGAAAAGTGACAAAATTCCATGGGCCCAAACTGAAATGAAAGAAAAAAACTCCATTTAAACATGTATCAGGCATAACCAGCAGGTTTTGATAGTAGACGAGGGGCTGCGGTGGTTACCTGTGCAGAAGGAGGTCTGGGACTCCCCTGAGCTGATCATAGCCAGTTACAGATAGCTCTGCTATGGACAAAACCAACCCGCTGCACACCCAGCTGTACCCATTAGAAGAGCATATGGTGCCTCTGCAAAAATGTATTTAATGAAGGGCAGTAATCTCTAGAGAAGAGAAGATGCAATAGACAACACCAAGGCAGGAGAGACACCTGAGCAGGGGCAAAGGGAAAATAAGAGAGGTGCCAAGGTAGGAAGGACAACATACCAGGAGAGAGATGCAGAAGAAAAGAACAGATCTCAAGGACAAAAAAGAAAGACAGCACATTAAGTGTCTTTCCGGAAAGGCTGGAGGAGCAGCCTGAGAAGTCAGGAGCAAAGGGAGGTTCAAGCAAAGACTAGAACAGAGGCACCTGAGAAGGACATAGGACTAGAATTAATGGCCTCAAGTTGCAGCAAGGGAGGTTTCGGTTGGATATTAGGAAAAATTTCTTTGCTGAGAGGGTTGTCAGACATTGGAATAGGCTGCCGAGGGAAATGGTTGAGTCACCATCCCTGGAGGTATTCAAAAAGTGTGTAGACAGGGTGCTCCAAGACATAGTCTAGTGGGCATGGACGATGGTTGGACTTGATGATCTTGAAGGTCTTTTCCAATCTAAATGATTCTATGATTCTATGATTCTATGACTAGACCAAAGATACACCTGAGCAGGGACTACAACAAAGAGATAGCTGAACAGGGACTGGAGCAAAGTGACACCCAAGTAGGGGTGAAGCAGAGACAGCCAAACAGGCCTACAGCAAAGAGACACCTGAGCAGAGGAAGATTCAAAACTGGTGGTTTTTTGATAGAATAGGAAAGAGGTTTTTTATTGAGGGCCAACAGTGCAGATCTGCAGAACCCAACTGGCCACAGTCCTGAGTAACCTGGTCTAGTTGGCCCTGCCTTATTGAGGAGACTAGGCTAGAAAATTGCAGTGGTCCTTCCAGCCACACCTTTTCTGATTCTGAGACATTAGGGGGTTGTTATCAAGTTAACCATAGAAAGCTCTTCTTTCTATAGTACTTCACTAATGCTTTTTTAAAAATATTTCTGACAGGTCCCAGTACAATTGCAGGTTTGTGGTAATAGGGAAATACCTGAACATAGGAATGAATGGGACATTTCCTGTTCTGCAGACCTTCCTATTTGTACCTCTTATCTTCCAGAAATAGCATTGTTAAGAGATCTGAAGGACTACAATCAGCTAATGCGGAAAAGTGGGAGACAAAGACCAATATGCTGGGAAAGGAATGGCTATAGAAATGTCACAGCATTATTACCTAGAGAGGATAATAATGCTACATATTATTACTTCAGCTTATCAAGCACTATTGGATATGGATGAAGTTTCTGAGGTAGAAGGAAAAGCGAGAAACTGAAGAGGGTTGTTTATAGCCAATGTAGTCACCTCTAGTGTCCTAGAGATTGTTGGGAGCAGAAAAGTTCTGTGAGCCTTTGAAGAAGAGGACAACAGTAATACCCAGGAAGGCTAAGGCAATAAAAACATATCAGAATAAAAACAGCTTTGCAAATGGGCAAGTTACTTGAGAAGAATTGTACTGGTGGAGAGAATCTGAAGTCTGGGCCTGACTAAAAGATAGGACTATTGCTGAAATGAAGTATGTTGGATATAGCTTACCATCTTATGACTCGTTTTTTAAAGGGGCTACTCTCCTATTTCTTTCCTAGTCCCATTCCAGACTCCACATTGTTCTTAATTATGCTGGTGATTTTCTTTATAAGTATAAAGAATTATTTGCCCAGATAAAGTTTGACTTGCTGTCTGTTTCATTTTGTACCATGGCTTGACAGTACCATGCAAACTAATAGGGCAAAAAATAGTGATTTTGACACTGCTCTGTGGTTTTACAGAGCCAGGCTTCTGGTAAATATTTTCCAATAACTTCAGAGAGAAAAATTAAGGCTAGTGAGATTAACCACTAGAAAAATAAAACACGATACCCATATTTCACTACTTCTTTCATAACTTTAAATAATAATAATAATTTTTATCTTCAATTACTTTAACATAAAATGCAAGTAATTCTAGGGACAATCTCACACAATCCTCTAAATAATCCTGAATAAAACATACATAAAACATGTGCAGAATGATACATGGATTTAGGATTCCAGTGACTGTTTCATTAGCTGTTTATGACTATCCAGACAATATTTGTAATTTTATTATAGTTTTGACTATATACTGGTCAAACAGTTCCATGTAATTTCTTCTGATGTGTAACAGTCATAAATTATTCTATAGTTCTTGTCTGTTTGTTTTCCTTAACAAGTAATTTATTACATAGTAGAAGTCTCTTGTCACTATCTTATTTGTTTTACTTTTTATTTTTCAGTAATCAGCTTAGACGAGTATATGATTCATTTTATCAAACTCAGGAAATGTTTCTAAGCTGTTAAGCACAGTACTGGTGAAAAAACAAGACGCAGTTTAAAATTACTGCAAAGATTAAACTCTCTATAAGCCTTCAAATCAATAGTATTGATTTCAAGTTAAGGCTTTATTTATCCCTGTTATTTCATTTAGTAAAGATCTACCAATAATCTAGCAGCAAGATGTAAGCATATACAGATAATAATATCAAGTCATTATTTTTTTCTTTCTTGTATAATGCCCTCTCCAGCACTCTGAAGAGGAAGTAGTGGAATTTTTGAGTCATATTTATTTTTGACCTTTTAAATAGTCAACTAGTCAAATACTTTTTTATGTTCTAAATGCTATTATTTTTATTAAGGTTATACTTTTGGTAATAATTAGTAATTAGTATGAGAAAATTACTTGTCTGTACAAATGAGCTGTTCTATTGTTGTGAACAGCAATCGTGTCCCATTGCACTATGAGAATCATAGAATCACAGAATGGTTTGGGTGGGCAGCGACCTTCAAAGATCATCTAGTCCAATACCCCTGGCATGGGCAGGGACATCTTTCACTTGATGAGGTTGCTCAAAGCCCTGTCCAACCTGGCCTTGAATACTTCCAGGGATGGGGCATCCACAACCTCTCTGGGCAATCTGTTCCAGTGTCTCACCACTCTCACCATAAAAAAGTCTTACTTATATCCAATCTAAATCTACTCTCTTTCAGCTAAAAACCATTGTCCCTTGATCTTTCACTACAGGTCTTGGTAAAATACCTCCCTCCATCTTTCTGATAAGTCCCCTTGAAAGGGCACAATAAGGTCTCCCCCGAGCTTCTCTTCTCCAGGCTGAGTAAATTCAACTCACTCAGCCTTTCTTCATAGGAGAGGTTTTCCAGCCATCTGATCATTTATGTTGCCCTTCTCTGGACCTGTTCTGAGAGGTCCATGTCTGTCTTATATTGGAGACCCCAGAATTGGATGCAGTACTCCAGGTGGGGACTCACCAGAACAGTGTGGAGGGGAAAAAAAAAATCTCTCTCAACCTGCTGGCCATGCTTCTTTTTATACAGCCCTGGATACGAGTGACTTTCTGGGCTGCAAGCACACACTGCCCTCTCATGTTCAATTTTTCATCCACCAGTATCCCCAAGTCCTTCTCTGCAGGGCTGCTCTCAACTAATTAATTACCAACTCTTTACTGATATTGAGGAATGCCCAATAGGTTGCCCAGCAAAGTGATGGATGCTTAAGTATTCAAGGTCAAGTTGCATAGAGCTTTGAGCAATCTAGTGGAAAATGTCCTTGCCCATGGCAGAAGCAGTTGGACTAGATAATTTTTAAAGGTCCCTTCCAACCCACACCATTCTATGATGCTATGATTTCTGTGACCCAGATGCAGGACCTTACACTTGGCCTTGCTGAACTTCATGAGGTTCATATGGGCCCGCTTCTCAATCTTGTCAAGTTCCTTCTCAAGCCTGTCAAGGTCTTATGGCTTATGTATTGTAGCATACTTTTCTCCCTTTGATACACAGATAGAAAATACATTACCAGATACAAGAAGTTCTCTGAAGTAATTAATTGATTATATAGGTTATAATGTCGGAACACTGGTTTCATCTACTTTGACCTTTTGTGTAACACATGCTTTAAGTGCTCTTCACATCAATTCTTATTTGAACGAGAGTTTTGCTTTTACATTTTTGTCTTGGTTTAAAAATTACTTATGTGGAGAATTTGTTGCAAATCATGTAAGTTATTCTGTTGGTGAGCAATGCTAATTAAAATGTATTTTACTGAGCGAGTAAATTTGTGTAAATTTAGCTTAATTTCAATTTACTAGGTTGACTAATTCCGTAATATATTTCTGTTCATGTAAGTAGTTACAGAATTTGTTCACCTCCATAATATCACTTTATGTGCTTACACATTCAGTGATTCTATACATAACTGTTTTCTAACCCTTTAAATTTTCTTCTGAGTCCTCATGATTTTCTCCACTAGTTATGGGCATCATACCTGGAACTGATATATCCAAGAACAGTGCCATTTCAAAATAGAAAGATAAGAGAATCAACCTATGTTTACCAAGACTGTTGCTCATACAAGCAAGGGTTACAATAGTTTTTTGTACACAGTGGGCATTTGTGGTTAGCTTTTATTTACTTACCTCCTAATCTTTAAGAGTTACTGCTTCCCAAGATGGAATCCCCCTCTGTAAAAGAATGACCTATGTTCCTCTGTCCTACATCTAGATCTTGCATTTAGCTGTACTTGATATGTTTGTAGATTGACTTGACTTCCCTTTTTTCATTACAGGCCTGGAGTCATTTATAAACATTATTAATGGTGATTTACCATTCTCTTGTGCCTCTGCAATAAAAATGTTAAGTAGTGAAAGGTCAGAATAAACGTGCAAGATTCCAGTGGAAACATGTGTGCCTCATTGTGTCTGTCCATTTGACTTCACACATACATCTGTCAAATAACCTGATGGTGTCTGGAATGTTTTTCACTGTGCTATTGCATGACAATAATGGGTCACAATGTGAAGAAATACAGGAACGCTAAGGAAAACCAATAATTTTCTCAGCTGCTCGTACAAAATTTTGTTAAACTGGTTACTTAGATGACACAATTTACAGCCAACATGCTTGAGCTGAACTATAGTAGTGCAGTGGCAAAAATCTTACAATTTCTCACTATGCTAAGAAACAATTTCCTCAAACCAAGCAATCACAATCAAGTTACTGCTTTAGAACTGAATAAATATAACCATCTTTACAAAGAAGAATATTTCACAAGGCTTTTTTTGTCTTGCGTATTTTTTTCATTTACTTAAATTTGTTATTCTTCTAAACTGAACTTTTTCATACTTGAAAAGTGTACCCAAAAGAACTTTGAAAATGGGATTTTAATTATTTTTTATTAATTAATAATTATTTTTTATTATTTCTTTACTTTTCTAACATGGTAGTCCCAGTGTGACAATTTAAACAAAAAACATATTAAGCTGTCAATGTCCTGTTTGTGGAGACAGTTATTTTCATAATTTAAAGTCATCTTAAATTGTATTTTTTCATTCAATACATGTTGTAAGTGATATCTGATTCAGAAAAGTTCTTCTCTCTGGATTTTATGGTACTGAATAAATTATTTGCAATCATCATTAATCCCAGTACTTCAGGTATAAAATAATTAAAGTATACCTCTTCAATCAGTTGAGGGTAGAGTACTGCACAGACATAAAACAGACATCTTGATGTCATATAATCAGATATAGACATGGTAATGCACAGAATATTTTGCCTGACTATGGCAATTCTTTTTTCCTGTTCAATTTGAGATGACTGCAGTTGGAAATGCAAGTGGCTGACAGCATTTTGTGTAGCTGATTCTCTATTTTGTCAGGGCACAAGTTAATTTTTTCATCATTCTTAATATCACAGGGCATTTTAGTAATGAAGGACATTAATAAACTGGCAGCATCTAAAATAAACTTTGACATGAGTAAGAAAAACTTATTTTATTTATTTTGCTTCTCCTGGTCAAAAAAGGAAAAGATATAATCCTTTGCTCTACTTAGCACAATGACACCTTTTCCACCTGTAGTTTGTAGCATGTTTTCAAGAGTGAAGAAGTTAGACTGTGCTTTCAGGAGGAATACAACTCCCACTACTCTAAATAACATTTGACTGTGACACACATCCAGACTGCACAAGTATTTACTCACCTGAACTCTGTCAGACTGTGTACCAATACCACCTATTCAATAGTTCATATGCAGCAAGCACATGTTTCAAAAAATCCAGGAAAGTTAGTAGGATTTAGAGGTTTGGATATGCCCCTGTATGGAGGGTGGCCATTGAAATTGTGCAGTGTGCTTACTAAGTTGTGTTTAGTATTGTCAAAGAGTTCAAGGTAATTACCATACAATTTCAGACATTGAAAAACTTAGTCTAAGGCTTAAAAGAAGAAGAAAGAAATCAATGTGTAGTCTACAATTTCAAAGCATTGGCAATGCTTTTCATTTACATGGACAGTGGCTAAAATGCAGTTATAGATTAATTAAACAGTTGTTTGTATAGTACTGTTAAGCAGTGCAGTTTTCCCTAATATTATTTACAGTGGTTTGGGGGTTTGATTGTGGGTTTTGGTTTTTTTTGGTTGTTTTGGGTTTTTTTAATAAGCTGTGAATAGTGTATTATTCACTGGTGTTACACGCACTTCAAAGATGTCTGCCTAATATACACAGAGATGTGAATCTCTATATATATGGACTTGTAATTTGCCACTGGTTTCAGGTTATGGATTTTCTGAAAAGGAAACAAGGTCTACATTAGAGAAATTAGCCCACTGAAAAACTAACAATGTTCTGACATCTAGTCTTTGTACATATAACACCTAATCATCTGCTTTAGTAATAAAGGCTAGATAGCTAATGGAGAAGGAATCCCAGAATATAACAGGATAGGAAGAAAACTCTTTAAGAAGTAATGCTCAGGGTATAACTTTATTTCTCACCTCCAGAGAAGGTTTGTACCAGAGAGTAGACCCGACATTTCAGCCACAAACAGCCTTTCTCAAGAGAGTAGTTTGTATTCAATAAAGGACACAGCTTAAATTTTTTAAAGACACTTTTACTTCATAGTAATGCCTGATAAAGGTCATCCATGTCTGAACTGCTGCCCCCACTTGCACAAGAATGATGTGGAGATAAAGCAGCAGACATTATGAGTAAAGTCTTCTGGTAGTGTCCATAGTCCTTAAAAGCAAAGATATGCAGCAGAAGGCTTTAAAGCTAGAGACACAATAGTAGTGTAAAGTAAGTATAAAATCACGTGGAATGATTTAACCAAGTATGTATAGCATACAGGTGTACGGAATATTTGTTTTGAGAGCTGTTCAGATTTAATTTAGTTTACTTTGGTAACTATATTTTCTCCATGATACTACCAGAGCAATAGCTGATGGCTATCAGAGAGTAAAAAAAACCAGCTTTTCAGACAATTTATAATATGGCTAAACTAAATCACTGAACTGCTAGTACCTATTTCTCAACATTGATGCTGCACTATATCTTTTATACAAAATTCATCAACAGAAGAACTTTTGGCATTTTCTTTATATCTTATTCACATAATATTATGGTTTTATTTCATGACTCAAAATAAACATGACAGTTAACATAATGGTTATTTATTGTTAACCCATATGTCTGCATAATCTCTGATACTTTCCATGCACTAAATGCTAACTTGATTTCCAATTGCCAATCTAACAGAAAACTACAAATATGTTGAATTTTGTCTGCCCCAGTTAATTCTATAACTTTATACATTTTCTACCCCCCCACCCCAGCAGACTCTAAGTGCTTACACAATTGTCTACATTCTGTGGTTTTTCTTTGGAACACAGATGTATACATACATAGCCTGTATTTAAAAAAAAAACAAAAACAAAAACAAAAAAACCCAAACAACCAAACTAAAAAAAACCAATCAAATTAAGAACAAAAGAAGTTCAAGATTTTGTGCGTGCATGAGAAAGAAGTGTATTTAGGAAAGAAATTAATGATTAATCAGTTGAGAATTGTGCCTTATTATTTTTAAATTAGTTTCTCTCTTCAGCAAATTCTTAGGTGTGCAGGAGAGTATGATAGAATGTGGACCATCACTCACTGGAATTGCTCAGTTTTGTTTGCAGTTAAACTGATGTGTGTATGGAGGATCCTACCATTTGGCTTCTTAAAATGTGGTTTGTCAAAGGAAAGTGAAATTTCCCGCTTGTTTGTCTGTAGCCTTCAACGTGATCTCATTATCACAAAATCTCATGATCTCATTGATATTCTGGAGACCAAGAGAAAACAAACTGTATCACAGCTATATTGTCAGCATGAACCTCAAAGTTAAAAACAGTTTTCAACTGAGTACTTTGGTGATGACAGAGCATGCACATAGGCACTTATCCATGTCCTTTTTCAAGTAGAGGTACCTCTAACAAGGAACTGTAGATCCCATAAGAATCTTGATTTTCATTAAATTGGTAACCTTTTACTGTTAGGTATTGAAATTCATGCAATAACCAGGTTTTGGAAACTAATTTTCATTTTAATCGAAAGCACTGTTTAGCAAGAGATACAACTAAACAGCTGTACATTTCTAACTACGGTAAGAGAGTGCCATCAATGAAACCAAGCCTTATTTGGAAATTATTATAGCAGTGCCTTTACATCAGTAATTTAAAAAAAAATTAACCATTCCACAGACCAACATTGTAGGTAAACAAACAAATCTTGTATGAAGAAAAATGTCAAATCCAGTCCTCAATACAGAACTCATGTTGCATTAATATACTTCAAACTGCAGTCTATCTTTTCAGGATTGAGTATTTGCCCTATGCCATCACACAAATGTATATGTTTCACACATTTCTATGATGTCTGGGCATTATACAAATATGAAGAAATATATCACTTAAGAACCTGTATGAAGGAGAGGTATATTAGCATTTGATTCCTTTCTTAAGCAAAGAACTATAAAATTACTTTACCATATCAGTTAGGTTATCTGTCATGGAAGAAGAAGCTGCTGAACCTCAGTCATCATTCTCAAGCAAGATTTATTCTTTCTTCACTCACCCTCCCTATTTTTGCAGAAGGCCAGTAAAATCATCCAAAAGAAGGTCAAAAGAAGGTATAAAATATTTAACTTTGAAATCTATAAAATCCATAAAATGTTTTATGGGAGATAAAATAGTAAGTAAGCTGAAGGAGTGAAAACAACCTTATGCACAGGGTCAGCCCAACGTGCAATCTTTTGTGTTACTTAGCGACTTAAGTGATGACAAGACTCCAGCTCTGACCACCTACACATTAAATAAATACATATTTTGAAGTTTGATTTTAGTTCCTTAAAGAAACACTGCTTCTCCTTAAACAAGAGCTAAACAGAGAAATCTCGCACCATAGCTCTAAATATAGGTATTACAATGAGGACTCCACTGCCAAAGACAGATCAGCTGCTAACCCATCATCAACAGGAGGCATAATCATTGTTATTCACCATGTCTTCCACAATAAAACATCATTTAAGTCTCAGGGGGTCTTGTGCAAACACATGGAAGTGGAGAGGATTTGTGGAGCAATCAGAAAGCAAAAGAGGTTTAAATGCAGCAAAATGACTGAAAATATATGGAAAGGCATCTTGGTCTGGGAACAGCCCCTGTTATATTTTCCAAAATTTGAACATATATCCACAAGCACACACACATCTACATGCTTGTATGAACTGAAAACTTGATGCAAGTGTAGTGTTCATGAAGTCCTGCCCTTTGTGTGGTCTCAAGAAGTTGAACTTGGATTTGAGAACTGGGTTCCTAACTACAAAAAACAGGGGATATAAATATTGTTTAGTGGTGCTCCATCCCAGACCAGATAATTTACAGTGAGTGAAAGTCTTGTTTAAATAGAGTTCAGTCATGTCCCTGAGGTTGCATTGTTCTTTTAACTGAACTTCCAAATTTCTCAAACCTGAAGTACACTGAAGTGCTGCCAGCTGACTTACACAAGGCTGGCAGGTAGAAAAAGACCAAGTGAGTAGCTGATTGGTTGGCATTAGAAATTAGTCTATGGTCCAGGTTCTTCATACCCAGAAGTCATCATTTGGCTCATTAAATTCTGGCCTGCACTGAAACAATCCTGAGTATCTTCAAGCCAAAAGCATAAGGAAGAAGTACTGTCTGACTTGTCCAAATTAATCCTGGAGAGAAAAGACTACCCTATGTCTACAAAACTTAAGAGGAACAAAGAGAATAGCACCAGCAAGTGAATTAAATGGAAGACATCCCATCAAAACCAGCCAGTTTGCAAAGACAGATGATACAAAGGAAAGTGCATGGCTGCTCATTTTCAACATTTAGATGATGAAAAAGAACTACAGTTGCAATACCTGGTAACATCTATGAATCCTAAAAAGATTATGGCTGTGCTGTGCTTTGTTCAAAACTGACATGGATGCATGTGTACTCCCCTGACTCTTAACTCGAAGGTCTAAGAGAAAGGGGACTTCAAAAGCAGCTGTAGATCCCAATAAAAACTAAAGACAAGGAAAAAAAAAGTGATAGTGTCCCAAATAGGATGTTCTATATCAGGTTTTTTCTTTTAAAGCCACTAATGATTTGGCAGTACCTCTGTTCTTGAATGTTTTACTTGAGACATATTAATAGAGTAGTGCTTTTTAAAAACCATGCTGACACTTCACCTACGAAAGTCAAATCTCTTATTAGGTGTCACCAGGTATGTACAGAGAAATAGAAATATTTAAATTCACTAGTTGCTTTTGAATATTTAAAAACTAAACCCTTCATTTTAGCAACCTAGTTTTAGCTAGCTAAACAAGGAGCCATGAACAGGCTTGTTTTAGGTTCTCTTTCCTGTCAATGAAAAAGAGCAAGGTGTCTCCAGAGAGTGTTTCAGAATACTGCAGACTAAAATAGAATGCCAAGTTTATTATCAATAGTACTACTAAGTCAACAGCGTGCCAACTACCTAGACAGTAGCTGTAGTCAATCTTTGATGGATGCCATGTAAGAGTTAGGATGTTAGAGAATGCTGAAAGAACAACTATGACTTTATGAGCTAGATGTAAGAAGCACCTCCCATTTTATTGTCCTTCTACTTCTAGAAAAGAATTGTAAATTTTACCATAACCTAAAACAAAAGGAATACTTTTTAATGTAGTCTTTTGGAACAAGAAACTAAATTAAGCCTTTGACTACATTCTTTCGACTGTCATTTAGTAGATACTTTTGGCATTGTCAGTTAACTTTCTAGCAGAAAGCATGTGTTAAAGGGTAAGAATTATCTGGTCTGTATTTTAGGGATAGCTGTTTTTTTCATGTTCAGTGGGAGGAGAGAATAACTCAAGGAAAATGATAAATCTAGCTCTGTAGGTCACCATTTCTTCATTTTCAGTTCATCTTTATGACCACCCACAGCTTAAGTGTATCCTTCTTGCGGTTTCTTTCTAGCCTACAGCTAGGATCCCTTAGACTTTCTGCTCACCGATGAGCAAAAGAAGTCCTGTCTTCGCATATTGAGATTGTCAATGAAAAACAGTAGTCTTAAAGAGCAATGTGTTCTTCTTCCTAGTTTCCATAAAGTTCTTGCTCAGCAGTGTTTGCTTGAAGCATGGCAGAAAGATCTCAAATGGAGGAGGGGCCATGCAATAACCCCTATATTCCTCAGGGAGAGCCTCCTCTCCTGCTATTCTTCCACTGAGCTCCTGACAAGTTTACCCCTTTGCAGGTCTGACAGCCAGAAACAGAGACCTTAAAGAAGTCATAACCTAATTTCCATCTCTTGCCTTTAAGGCTAATTTGTCAGTGGTTCCATCCCTTTTCAACTATTTACAGTAGCTGGAATGCCTTTCATACTACAACTTTTTTCAGAAATTGGAGAAAAAACCATTTTCCTGCGTGACAATATGTTTCTGGTACAGCTGTCAACCAAAGTATTTCTGTATGAAGTAGTATAATGAAGGGGTTTTTTTTCTTTTCTTTGACTTTGCTTGTATTTTTGATCATGTACTTCGTTACCTATGCTGACAGTTGGTAATGCATGGAAACTATAAACCACCTACATTCAAGTTAATTTTTTTTTAATCAATTTTGTATCAATGTTCCTAGTGTAAGATGACTACATTAGTTATTGTCTCTGGTCTATTGTCTTTCAAAAAATGTCTATTAAGTAGTTTGGATATTGTGGATTTATGAATGTGCATTCAGCATATTAAATCTCAGAATAGCAAATGTGAACAAGTCAATGGTAGTAGAAAAATAAACAGCTGGCAGAGCTCATAATTCAGAAGCTAAGAACTGATGCAGAAAAGGGGTGGGGGGGGTTGTCTTTCCAGGAAGCATGTTCATATTTCCCTTGCAGGTCTTTATACCAAATAAAGAAGAGACATACTTGCAGAACTAGGTAGGGAGTACATTACATCACAAAGATATTCAGACCATTGTTCCAAACCCTGTTTCAGTCATGATCTTTCTGCAACCAAAGTGTAAATAATAAGCTAGCAACAGTTAGTAATAACATAAGAATTGTAAACAACCATAAAATCCATGATGAAAACTCTTTTTATCTATGAAGGTTAAATGTAATGCCATGTAGATATAGATTTTCCACTGTCTGTGTTTACATCATGAGTGTCAGCGTACCAATGCAATGCACACCCAGAAGCAGAGACTGGGTGAGCACATTGCAGAGTTCCTGGGACACAGTCTATCCATGACTGTAGAGGCTGATCACAGTTAAATGCTCTCCATTTGTTTCCAGATGTGTCTGCATTTGGATACAAAAGGAAATGTCCTGTAAAATGTGGATGTATCAGTTCATGCTGGCATTAGCTTAAGCTTCCTGTTCCAGAGATTCTGACATTGTCCAGTAACCTGGAAAGGAAAAATACAAAACCAAAAAGCTTGCTAATAATCCTTTTATCATTCTGATTTGTGTCATATTGTGGAGAGTTTTGTAGAAAGCTGGCTAGAGGAGAGAGGACACAACAAGATACGCCTGGCCAGGCTCTCCAAGGACA
>JANZLQ010006845.1:0-34865 GCA_026212715.1 Elanus axillaris | reverse complement strand
AAAACCTTGCCACAGAAACCCAATACAATAATCATTATAATGCAGGGGAAATAAATGGTGATAAAAGCACCAGGCTACCGTTATGCTCTTTAGTCAGTAGAGATTAATTACTGCTGATGCAGCTGACAGGAAAGGATAGCAGTAGTAATGGTTTTCATTACCAAAACTTAATAGAGTGGTCAGGAAAGAAGGATAAATTATAATCTTTTAACAGTCTGAGGCCAAGTGATTGAAATGTTTCCATATTTTGTTCTTTAGTCCAAGTGGAATCCGGAAAACAACTGAAACATGCAGCCTAAATGCTCAAGCATTGATCTAATGTTTGAGAAAGTGATTTGGACTATAAACTGCTTAAGGTGAAACTGACTGTTCTGTGTGAATCTGTACACATATGTGACTGCAGAATTATATCTAGAGTGTATTTATTTAGAAGTCTTGATTATTACTATTGTTGGTCATCTAGGCAAAAGACTACATAAATTTTAAATATTTTGCAGGCCCAGATTTTTAGATAAGTTGTTGCACTGTTCTTATATCCGATAGAGTGATACTGATTTATTCTATGAAACATTCTTAATTTGGGTCTACTTCTATTAGAAAACAAATTTGCAGTGAGAGGGGATTATTTGGGCCTTTTTTAAACCCTATTCCAAGGTGCCAAAATATGTTCTACTTTTCATTGGAAGATTCCTAATATGTTCTAGGTCTCATTTTATTTAAGTTACATGCACTAGGACAGCTACAGTCATATACTTTACAAATAAAAACACGTGCCTGAGAAGTTATTACAGTGTTTTATGCACAGCCTTGCTTATAGTTTGTTTATATTGAGACCTACAGTAAGGCAAACAGATTTTTTTCTTTATTTAGCACTTTGTGAAGGATTGACTTTCTTCTTTGAAACAAAAGACAAACATAAACTGTATCAACAGAATATAGAGATTTATCTTTGTGAAAAAACAGATTATGAAAACCTGTAAACCCAAGTCTGAGCTCAAGGGCCAGAATCTTCATTGCCTTGCACTTCATGCTGTATCAATGGAGCATTACAGAGGTTTAAACTACTATACTAAAATGTGGTCTGCAATTCCTTTGAGTTAATTTGTTCCATGGAAAGAGTTCAGCCAGTTGGTATGAGATCATCTCCTGACAAATATTACCCTCTTGTATTGTACCCTATGGAATCTCATAGTTCAGGTACAATACAAGCTAAGTGAGGTGAGTCAGGTGTAACCAGAACAGTCTGATAACCCTATTGCTGTGAGCAGATATTGTATCTGGAGGTCCAAATCAGGGCAAAAGCTGGAGCTGTCTAGACTTCCACTGGGGACCACACTGGATCCTGCAGCCTGATGGCCACCAGTTAATTTATTCCCGCCACTGTGATATATCACAATCAACATTCATTTTGCTCTGCTGCAGAATGACTGTGCAATCAGCATGGCAGTAGAAAATCTGGTTCTGCTTCCCATTTTAAATGGCACAAGTTCACTATAACAGAAATAGTTTGGTTATGATCATACAAAGCCCTTCCTGGAAAACAGTTATTTTTCTTTAGTGAGTTTTGATGTACTAACATTTTAACTACGTGTTCATGTTTTCTATGTATTCAGTTTATGCCATCATGGAAAGCAATTTGGTGTAATGCTACTCAAGGCACCCATTAGTAGCAAACAGCAATCTGTGTTTTTAGAGAACCAAGGCTGTTATTTCACAAAGGGAGCCATTCAACTCTGCCTTAATCCTCTAACCAGTAAATCTCATTTCCAGGTGTTATTCCTGACTATTTTACTGATATTGACTTCTCAAAAAAATTAGAAAATGAGAGTCTAATATAGATTGTTGGTGATTTATTTAAGAAAATACAATGTGTTATATAAATAAATGTAAATTCTCAAATATTTTTTGAGATAAGAGAAAAAAAATGCCATATGTGACATGCTGTTATTTTCAGCTGTATGTTTTGAACAGCTAAGTGAAAACCCCCCAAACATTTAACTTAAAAACCTTGTTCCTAAACATTCAGGAATTTCAATGCATTCTTTCATTGTTGAATCTTTGAAGCAGATATCAATAACAGTGAATAGTAATACACGTTTTTCTGACACTGATACGTTGAATGCATTAAATTCTGCAGCTTCAGAATCTACAGTCTGTGTTATCAGTAGAAGTGTATGACCTGACTCACAATCTGATCTGGCTGAACAGAATAAATGACTCCACAGAAGTGCTGTGACTTAAGTAGAACTATTTCCAAAACCAGCTCCAATATACAGTTAGAGGCCCTTACAGTTATTTCAAAAGTTGACATTTAATTAAAAAGGTGTAAAGAAAAGATAAAATTATATATTTGGAGAATATACTGTTGGCTTACTTGTCATGCCAACTGAATTTTATTAAGACTTTACTCACTTTTGTGACAAAGGCCTAATAGCCTTTCTCTGATCAAGCTAGAATGTATGACCATGGAGTATGGTATTTTTCAATCAATGAATCAATGTGTTGAAAAGACATACCAAAGTATTCAGTTGGGTTTTAGGACTATTTCATTTGATGGCACGTTGGAAGAGCATTGCTTTAGTCTGGCCACCAGAAAATTTAAGCAATCTTTGCCTTTAGGGAGCCTCCAGGAAAAACATACTTATTCTTCAGTTATTAAAGCTCTTTCCCCCTACACACATGTAGGAAGAGATGAGCAAATTTAAAAAATACAAGTGATCAGGTACTAGACGTAGGTAGCCAGAAAAAGACAAATCAGAGAATTGAGTAAGTAGCAAAAATATTAAATATTATAAGTTAGTTAATAAAACAAGTACTAATGTGGGCAACAGAACTACTGAAGCTTGTTTTCCTATGGATTTTGTCTCATAGTTTAATTCATTGGTATCAAGATATGATCTCCAGCCAAAGGTTTTCTATGGTTACAGGCATTTATTGTGTTTTTATCCTAAGTGATTTTTCTGGGACTTGATAAACATGAGTTCACTGAGTAGCCTGTCTTTTACTGAAGGCATTCTACCTGGCCATTAATTTTCATATAAAATTGTCGAACTCTCATATCTTAGAGAGTCTTTATACTTGGCCAGATTTGATTGGCCAACCTACATTGGGCAACTGGTTCAAAAGCTGTGGGGGTGTGGGCAAACAAATATTGTGGACACCTATGCCTCATTTTCTTAACAAATGACGCTACTGAATCCCCCTCGCCCCTGAATGTAAATATATGTGTGTGTAATAGTGCCTTTGGATAAATCCAAGAGTGAATGAAATAGAGGTGACAGAAAAAAACAATTAAGAAACTATAGGAAAATGCTTGACTTTGGGTGCAAAGGGCACTACATATTAAAAGGAGTTTAAAGGAATGCCATTTGCAGCTTTCATAAGAAGATATCCTATTTAACTTTCATGCCATGGTTTAATTCTGAAGTTGTAACTAAGTTTACAGGAAAAGCCTCTGTGAAGGGTTTATCAGATTTTCAGAAAGCCTTTCTTTGACACACTGTTACCTAAACTAAAACCAGCAGCAATCCAAAGTACAGCAACATGAAAACAAGTAAAGAGAATTTCCAATGTTTCTTAAGGCTTGTTTCTGGGTCTTGGTAAACATGAATTTATGCTGTAGCCTTTCTCTTACTGCGGGTACTCTATCTGGCCTTTTTTTTTTTTTTTCATAAAAATGGTAAGAATATAATATCTTTGAGATCTTGACAGTCTTTTTGTCAACTATTACTACAGCTACAATGAAAAAGTTAGCTTCATTTGCTGATGGAAGAAAGTGTATACTATGGTTGGACCATAGAGACTCCACAAGCTCATCTGCCAGCCTTTTCCAGTCCTTCATTATCTTTCAAGTGCAGAGGTATTGTCTAATGCCCACCTGAAGTTTCCATGCTGCAATTTAAGTCTGTTACTTGTCCTGTCTGTCTTTTCCTGTCTTTGGTTATGGATACAGTCTGCCCTCATTCCATTAGCAGCAGCCTTTCATGTTTGCGTTCCTATGCCAAGTGGAGTCTTTGCTGTCACACAAGACAAAGCTCTTAATCTTCCCATGGATTCCTCCACCTCTGAAAACTCTGGAATAAGTACTGTCATTTATTGCATTCCCATTTCCATTTAACGATGACTGAAGGACTGTAGTGTGAGATATAATTAAAGAAAATATGATATTTAGAGAATAACTGACAAAATTTTTGCAGTTATTGAAAAGCCTGTCTGGTTAATTTTATTTTAAATCTCATTTTCACAAAATGATTTCTTCTAATCTTCACCATCTGCATAAGAAGTGTAATCAGCAAGCTGAAATTAATATATCTGCAAACTCTGCCCTTGAAATCAATCACAAATTAAACATGAAAAGAAAGTGTTCTAGTGGGAAAAAAACCTACTAAAGAAATCCTTTGTATTAATCTCTCCCCAGTAATGCAAATTATGTACCCTTCCTTACAAAGAATACCAATAAATGTAATTAAACAACTTTTTTTTGGTGAAATTTTATTGGTCTTCATCAGATCTTGAAGTAAATGCTGATTTAGAAACCTCAGACTTTTTGCCAGATGGCAGTGGAGTAGACATCTTTCACAAGCAGCAAATCAACAGAGAGCATAGGATACTCCTGGAAAATTTGAAGGCCATTCTGTGCACATAGTACCTAGGTGACCCTTCGGATCTTAATGGAAAGATAGCATCTCTAGGAACTAGCCACGGAACATTATTGGCAGGAGCATTTACAACATTTTTCCACAGCATTTGCCTGCAGTGTTGCTTTCTTCTTTTAAGAGTTGGTAAGAAAATGCTAGTTGACTTTTAGGGAGAAAAAATTGGCTCAGTGCAGAGGATTTTTAGAAATTCCACCACAAACTTTTCTTACACACACCTTTGTAATCATCATTTGAAGAGTCCAGTGACAAGTAATGGTACTGACTCTTTGGCCAGTACTTTCCTCACTAGAAAGTGCTTTTGTTATAGTACAGGCTTTTCTGTTTTCTGGATCAGAAAGTCGTTGGTAAATTCCCTTCCTGTTAGCTGTATTTCAGTAATATTCTCCACGAGGAAAAGAATCGATGCAAATGGTAATCCTTCAAAACAACTGAGACAGCACTGCATGCCAGAGGGCTGAAAAAATGTGAATGAACATTCTTTGATACACCAGCGAGGTCCATTTTGCCAGTGCAAGTATTTAATCTGCTGACAAGGAGATAAGGGACTTGTTTTACAGCTTAGAGACCAACCTAACATCACAAATATGATAGAAACAAGTATACCTTTGGAAGTAATTATAATGCAACATAATTAATATCTCCTCTGTCTCCAGTTCTGTGCATACAATTGTAAAGGATGCTGCAAGTTCTTGCATATCAGTATGTGCAGGAAGAAAATGTTGGTTTGGAGCATAAAAAAACCCTGCTTGTGTTCTCACTCCCTGTTAAAAATTCTGGAATTTTCATTTCCAAAATTGGCAAAAAAATAGGGTCAGATCCATTTTTCTCCTAATCAAAGTCTACTCAAGCGCCCAACTGCCTACTTAATTTTACTTCTCAACCATATCCATTAGATAAAACTAGTAAGCCTAATAAGAAATTGATTGAAGAATGCTTGCTTTCTATCTTCAGACTCATAATTTCTGAATTAATGATAGTTCTCTGTGATTTATAAAAGCTTTTCCTTTGTTTTATGATTTGGTGTGAAGTCATGAAACCCTGCATTGTGCAGGCTTACTCCTGGCAAGAACCAACTATGAGAAATGTCACTGATTAAAACAAGCATATTTTGTTTCCTAGCGATTACTTTGTTCTGATAACATTTTGAAAGCTTAATGAACTGTGGTACTTCTTAGCCTAGCAACTAGTAGTGACTTTGAAATAGGAATTAAATATGTTTCTACTGGAAAGTCCAGGTCAGGGCTGAATAAGAAAAAATAAGGAGTTTATCAACTCCAAGTGCAGTTTCTTCTATGAGAACTAACATTAGAACACTGCTCAGTTGAAGTACACAGGAAGTTTTATACCATGTCAACTTTTATCAGGAGAATCAAAGTCCAATTCATAAAAGTATCCCTACACATGCACTTATATGCCCATGGCCATCTAAGTATTACTGGCATATTAATCAGATTTGGGTTTTTGCAGAAGTAACTTTGTTTTCAGCTGGCAGACTGTCTCCTTTCCTGTCCCGAGCTATTGACAATGAGTAGGCTAAGCAGGAGGTGGGAATGGGGAGAAGGCATATGTTCCTCCATTTCTGCAAAGTTTTTTTCCACATCTTTTCTCTAATTGCCTACCACTGATCTGTTTAGTGAATTTCCACTCCTCTCATGGGGTGGCCTCTGGACCCCTTTGGAGGGAATTGAAATGGTGGTAAAGTTTATGTGGAAGTTTATATATCAGCTAGGCAAGGTTGTAGGAAAGACAGTATCTTTTATTAGAATAATTCATACAGTTGGGGAAAAAAACAGATGAGCTTTTGGGCATACAAGCCCTTGTTCAGTTCTGTGGAATGTGTGCACACATTCTGTTGAATAATTTCAGTTTCCATGTACTGAAGTAGTGCTCACCATCCATGGTTAACTTAAACTTTCCTTTAGCAAAGAACATGTATTCTTTTGAAAAGCCCTAAATGAGACTGAGAAATGTTGTATGGAAATGACTTTTCTTTTTAAAGTCTCTGAAAGGTAGGTACAAGGTGAAGATTGCAGCATGCTGGGTATTCTTTAGGGTACATGCAGATGGTACATGCAATCTGTGCATACTCTGCAGTTTTCCTCTTATAGCCATAAGTATGCCTTAGTTTTCACATCATGGAGCAACTCTTGAATGTAGAGTTTGCTTCAAACAGCGGACTTGTTCACTGGGATTATTTGTAGGATGCCAGTTCTAACTGGAGGTTAGCAGTCTTCTCAGTGATCCAAGTTAGGACTGTATTAAGGAGCTACAACAATTCAGATTGGCCATGAGACATTTATCAGGTGATAACTACTAGCAGCTATAGATCTGGGCCAAATTCAAATGAATTATCTACATGTGAAAGGCCATGTATCAGGTTCAGTGAGCCATTCTGCTGCCTGAAACTGTGGACTTAGTGATCCAGGACTAAATTAAACAGAAATAGTCCAATAAATATCCAATTTTACTCAGTTATCCAAATATATTAAGATATTGCAGCACTATGGCCAGATATACTGTGGTTGAGATAACTGCGACTGTTAATTTTCAGCCTTGTTGCTAAAGGACATTCCTCTGGAAAAGATTACAAAGATGTAGGAAAGCATTATTTGAAAGACAATTACTTTTATTTAACTCCAGACTGAAAGTTGAAGTAATTTATGATGTTTGTAACTATTTGATGTAATTTCTATAAAACGTGTTTCCTTCCATAACCGGGAACAAAATACATTCACATAGCAGTGTCAAAGAATTATTGCAAATCTGGCTTGGTTCTTCTTTTTAGACAAAACATAACAGCATAATAGTGTGATGATGATCTGGGTGGCTTTCTGGTCAATTTTAGTTTTTCTTCTTAAATATCTGATGGCACACCTGGTCTTCACATGTCAATTCCTATAGTATTAAAACAATTAGTAAGTATATAGAGGTAAAAGTTTGTTTTGCATACACAGCAGATCCCACCGGAAATTACTGCAGCTGAGCCATGGCATTAAAAAGATATGCTTATGAAAAAGAAAACAGAAAGAATAGTGTATTTTATATAATCAATCAGCAGGCACACATCACGTTGTAGTAATGGCACACATCACATGTTGCAGTAATTAGATTTTGACACTTGAATTGAGCTCTAAGAACAAACGTGAAAAATGCATAAAAATTGCTCTTCAGTGCAGGGCTTTTTCATGCTCTGTTGTTGAAAAAAATATACTTTTATAGTTCATAATTCACATGTTACCTCATAATTAATTCGAAGCCATGAAACAAGGAAACAAAAAAAAAAGGAGGATGCTTTAAAAAGATGAGGACATGTACTTCAGAGATGTGCCCTGCTAGTTTTCAAGGGCCAGAACAATACACTGTTTTTGCCCAGTGTTGCAGCTGACCTCTTAAAGGTTGTCACACCTGCGTATTGCAATGCAGTTGGTTTGGTTAGTCTTCTGATAAGCCAGCCTTTCTGTGCCAAATAAGACTTTGAAGTGAGCTGAACCTGGCTTTTTGGCTAGCAATTGGCCAAACCCACAATAGAGTTTCTGAAGACTGTTGTAAGAATCTACTTGGTCTCTCTGTTTCTACCAGTCAGCCTGAATGCTGGTGCCAGCATGTACAACATTTGTTAGGTCATTTTTTAAATTTGTGTTAAAATAGAGTTGAAGAAGAGTACTGGACAGTTGGATTTTAGTTAGGTGGCAGATAGTGTTTTTTAATTCATTGCTTTGACCTTTCAAGCATACAGACTTGAGGCAATGTGGTTGACCATACCAACTATCTGTAGGGTAAACTTGTGAAGGAGTAGATATCTGGATGCAAATCATGAGATAGAACAATGAGCTCTCCTCCATAATCTTTCTGCACCCACCTATTGCACCATCCAACATTATCATGCCCATTTCTTAATTGTTCTCCCAAGAAACTCTGGAATCATTATCGTTATGTATCTATTATTTTGAAATATTCTGGACTTCACTGACTGCTTATTTCCTGTACAGATTCCTCTGGCCTGTCTTGGATTCACCTCATTTATCTTTGGGCTCCAGCTTGCTAAATCAGATGTCTGAATGTTTTGACTTCTTCATTGTACTGGCACAAAATAATTGCAGTGTAGGTCGTTTTCAGGATCCTCTTGAGTATCTAGAGGTTTCTGATTTGTATTACAGCATCGTATGCTAAAATTTCATAGTGCCTTTTTCAGAAAAAAATAATATTTTTCTTGCAATCTGTCCCTTGCTTCTTTTTTTTTTCTACCAGTGATTATATAAGAACAAGATGATGTTAGAGGTGCAATGTAACAAGAAGGGTTAATAGCTGGAGAGCAGTGGACTGGAGAAAAAAAAAAAAAAAAACACTACAGGGTTATGACTTAATTGGGAGCAGGTGGAAAGAAATTGAGCGTTCCTGAGTTGTAGCAGAGGGGGGATTTCCTTAGAGTTCAGAGATCAGAGCTGTCTAAATAAAGACCATTCTAACCAGAACAAGTAACAAACCCTTTGAAATGGAAAAACTGTACTTTGTTGCAGTCTCAGTGGTGTGCTATGTATTTGTATAGCAGCCCTTACCAGATGCAGTAGGTCTCCTTCAATCCAGTGCTTCCAGCCCCTGTTTTTCTTTTCACCCTTCTGAACACATATCAGTTTGTCACCATCCCAGGTCACTAGTGTCTGCATGAATCAGATAATTAACTCAGGTATTTTAATGAGAAGTTTATAAATACATGAAAATAAGCTCAATCAGACATGAGAAGACACAACTACAGTTGCTTCCTACCATTCCCCATCTTCCTCCTAAAAAACCCCAAACAACCATTCAACCAAAACCTGAAAGTGTTCAAGATGACAACAGTGTTTTGATGTGAAGCTTTTACAGTGCTTTGTCATCATTTCCATGTATTTCTTCACATACAAGAATATAAAGTGTTCATACTAATGAGTGAATTTCTGAGTGAATTAATAGATACTTGTGCAATGTATGCACATTGTATTTTTCTTTCTTGCTGTCTACAGCCATTAATAAAAAGATTATAAGGTTTCATGAGTGAAGGCCTGGGAGCTTATACCAACTAATGCTGTGCTAACATCTTTTCTAGCTCTGCATAAAATAACAAGATGAGGTATATATTAATATAATCTCATGCAATAAATTTGTTTATATATTTTCATGCACTTTCACAAAAGACCTTTAAAGAGATATGATCATAAGCTGGACAACGTGCTCTAGCTGACCCTGCTTAAGCAGAGGGGTTGGACTAGGTGATCTCAAGAGGTTCCTTCCATTCTCAACCATTTCATGATTTGGTGTGATTCAGAGTCTATCACTAATAAACAGGGTATTGGGTATGCTGATTCTATTTCAGGAGCAGGACCATTTCTGTAAGGAAAAGTCCTCTTTACAGGCTAAATTGTCTACTCAGATGCGCTAGAGTACATTCAAAGCAACTTTGAGTTGTTCTAGATTTGAAGCATTGTACTTTAAGGAGACATTTAACCATTTATCATAGGCAAATCCTCATCAGAGACCAGTTACAGTCACTGGAAGTTCAGTTATTAAAAAGCTCCAAGAGTACTGGGAGCTTAATTCATTTTCTAGTTCAGCACTGGATGATCTATTTCTCTTATGAGGGAGCTTTCTATTAATAACAAGACAAAACTAATTCCATTTCATTTAACTTCTTTCTTATTTACAGAATCTTTAAGCTACATGCTCTTTAAATTATCCATGGCCTCTTTACATTTAAATGTTGCCTAGCAGTTTTATAACCTTCATCTAACTTCAATGTGTTTGAGGCATTGTTTTGTTAATAAAGTGACCAGAAAATTCTTTTAGAGCAGTCCAGAGAATAATGGAATGACATGCTTCCTTTTTCCTTCTCCTCTTGCTAGAAACAAGTAATATATTTTGTTTAGAAAAGAATATCAGGCAAAAATGATTAAACCACGTAGGGTTACAACTGTACAAGCTGTGTTTCCTTCCTTCCTTCCATCCAAATAATTGATAATGAAGAGGAGCCTGCAAGTGAAATGATTTTGCACAGAAAGGCAATGGCTTTGATATTGGTGAAGAACACTAGAGGAGCATTAGCCTATGGATTTAAGGAGTGATGCAACTAACGAGTCCTTAGATTGTTAGTAATGCCTTCAAGTGATCTAAAGAGATGTGGGAGCAATGTTCTAAAGCATAAACTCTGTCACAGGAATATGTCCCACCCAGTGCTCACTGGAGGAAGTCATAGGAAGAAAATTTAGAGATAGGACTGTTCAAGACACTGGGATAAAAAGGGTCATATTATTTGATGGCTTGCAGTACTGTGATTGAGAAATAATAGGAATTATTTCCTGCACAAAGGAAATAGGAATTTTACTGCACAAAGTTAGCTTGAGAATGAAAAATGATCCACAGTGCATAAACAATGTCTTCTGTTAAATTTGTGCCACTCCAGTGAAGGATGATGTGAGTTCAAATGTAAACATGTCCTTTATGCTGTCAATTTTCTGTGGCAATTGCCAAAACAAAACAGGTCTTGTTGACAGTGAGCTTTGATCTCAGCTTCACAGTTTGGCAACAAGTTCTGAAACCTTCTTTATTGAGAAGATACTGATAGAAAAGACAGCATATATTTGGAGAAGAGCAAGAGAACTGAGAGCTGAGTGAAAGAACAAAACTGTGGTAATTGATAGAAGAGTTAATGGGTAGATTCAGTGAATGATGACAATGACACAGGTGATGCAAGAGTAGCAAGACTCTGAAGGGGACAGTCAATGGAAATTTAAGACCTACTGGCTTTTCTACCTTTGAAAATATTGATGAAGTATTTTAGGGATGAGAAGATAGTAAACCAGAAGCAGTATTGATACAGAAACATGAAGCTGAATTCAATAAGTGAATTTAATTAGTGCTCATATATAATCTTTTCCTCACTAACTTCCCTGATACAGTCTTGTTTGAATGCCTCGCATAACAGACTCACTAGTTGACTGTGTCTGTCACAGGAGGTAGGGCATGGGCTAACACACAATATGGTCCTCGATCCAAATGTTACTTGTCCACGTACATCACTGAAAGGTGTCTGAACCTATGCCCACATTTTCCTAGGGGTATTTTGAGCTCAAGTAACTCCTATAATCCTAAGGATATTAAAGCATGCACTGCTGGGCCTCCTTGCCTGTCTACCACTGCCAATAGACCTGCTACCCATATCAGCGATAGCTTTGGCTTACGTTTTTTTCTTGTCCCTTCTTGAAGTTCCCTTAAGATTAATAGCTGAGTGCAGGTTTATTTTTTTTAACGGTGTCCAACTGTTAAACTGTCCAAATGAAGTTGAGCAGACTCAGATTAAAAATACTATGTGAACCTAGCTATTCAGAACTGAAAATTTACATTGCCATAGAGGAAGTCCTAAATTCAAAGGGATGAATTTACAGTTTCATTAAGGAAGATAACAAGGGTAAAAATATACTTTTGCTAATTTTTAAATGCATAAAGGTGTATCATAGAAAAGATGGAAAAATACCCTACTAGAAAAACTTATAATTAATGATTGTCCTCATGTATCTGAATAACCATCCTGATTTGCATTTATAATAAATGCTTGTAGCAGGAAAGAAAACTGTCTCAAGATGCAAATTATTTCTGCTTTTTAAAAATCCTCTCATCTCTGTAAAATATAAGGGGTGTTTTTTCATGTATTCAGCTGATTTTTGGAACTGGTGCTGACTGTGGTGTGAACAGATATGAGGTAGCAAATTTTTTACCTTTACCACTCTGTTATCCAGGCCCTTGGTATGTTCTTCAAACTCCACTCCCACAGTGTAATCCAGTTCATAGTTTCTGAAAGTACTGATTGTTTTTGTTTTAAAATTATTTCCATCTTGAATAATCTCCTTTGTTTGTTTCAAGTGTTTTGCAATCTTACGGGTTGCAAAATCAATATCTGCCAAAAAAACAGAAGAGAATTTTCACAATGAAAATTCCAATATTTGTTACCAAAAATAAAAACCTACAGCACTCATATTTACACATAGTAAAAATCATAGTTCCACAAATGATGCTTTTACTTGCAACATTTTGTAGAGAAAAAGATAATTTCAAATAAAAAATAATCTCGTGTTTGCAAGTAGTCTTTCAATTTGAGGATCTTCCACTGATTATAAATTTATTTATTAACAGGGTATCTGTGGGAATGTTGTGAGCAGAGCTACAACATAAAACCAGTAGTGAATAGATGCTGGCATGTTAAATTGCCCAAATCTTGGGGTTTTTTGGAGAATGTGAAACATCAGGGGCTATAAACACAGACCAGTGCCTTTTTGTCCTCAGTCACACAGGAAGCTATGAGATGTCAGGAGTGCTATTATCATCTTGTGCCTGGGAGCCATTCCCTTTTCTAAGCATGCAGTGTAAATCATGTAGCTCTTAGGCATACAAAGGTACTGGTATGTGTCCTGCAGGGTTACAAATGCTGGCCATCCCTAAAAGAAGCATCTTAGAATAATATTCCCTATGTAATCAAGCGGATTTTGGCACATGACTTTTATGATGAACCTATAGTCTGTGGGAATGTACAAGAGAAGAGGTTAATTAATTAATTTTAAAATAATGAAAATTATACTAATAAATATAAAAGAAACAAATAAAAGCCTGACTTATCCATTATAGTTAGAGAGCAGATACAGAAATAAATCGTAGTTTAGATGGGAAAAGGAGACAAATTCAAAATCAAAAGTCAAGAAAATATCAAACTACAGCATTGGACAGTTCCTGTGTAATATTTTGTCAACATTTTATGCAATACTGATCTCCTTAACATCCTTATTTTGTTAATGATGAAGACTAACATTATAATGTAAACAACTGCTTGCAATTGAATTGCATTGAAAGTTACCAAAAGGAGAATATTTATTACTATGATGACAGTTTGCCCCAGACAATCCACCTAATGCCAGCTGCATTACCATCTGCAATAAATATTTCTGACCAGCTGGCAGTGAATCTTATTATGGTGTTATATGCAAATGAAATAATCTCACATGTTTCTGCAAGAGATTGAAAAATTGTTTTGATTTGTTAGCCATCCTTTAGTGGTTTCACATGCGAGTTAATCATTGTCAGCTCAGCAATGCCACATACTAATGGAGCCCTTCTTCTTTTGGTAGATTCATTATACTACCTGTGAAGTACTAATTGAGTTGAGTAAGAGGATTGGCTTGAAAAAAATTTTGTGACTTTTTAACATGGGGAAGAATGTTCTTGTTCAGTATTTATATTCAAGACTTCTTGGGTATATTTTATCTGCCGTGGTAGATTAAAGGTATCTCTGGGTCTGATTTATAGACAAATAACATAAAATTTAGTTCTCTCTGAGGAAAAAAAATGTCTAGACTTCTAAAGAAATGCTATTTCTGACTACTATATTAGTCTTGTAGCTCCTGGAGAAAAATCAGGGGAGGTTTTATTAAAGCATGTTTTTCATAACTGCATTTTGAACAATACAAGCAATAAAAATGATATATTGTTCTGTTATAGTAGATTAAAATACTTTGTAACATGTTTATGACAGAATCAAAGTTTCTGGCTTTAAAGGGCAAAACTATTCTTTAATTAAAATATAGAAATGTATATACATTAAGTAAAAGGATGGATGAATTTTAAAAAAACAAAATCTCAGTGTGCTTTGAACCTGAGCACTTTAAATACTTCAGATACCATCCACATGTAAAATTGTGAGAAATAGAGCAGAAGAATATCTTTTCACCCTTTCCATGTAATTTCTTTCCATTCTGAGAATCACCTATAGCCATATGTACCTTTGCATTGGTTTTGGTGGTTTTTGCTAATACATTGGCAGTTTTTAATTAGTGTAACTTATAGTATATACAAGCATGTATACACAAAACCCCATGATGTGCTTTTGAAGGGCCAGATCCAGACAACTGGTGCAAATAGCCCCTTCATCCCAACCAGTTGCTGGTATTCTTATTGGGAAAGTAGTTTGAAAATTGTATTAGAAAGTTAAGTGAGTACCTATCCAGTACAGTCTGCCCAGGGTAGGCAATGAATCAAAGTATTTCCCAGGAAAAATACATCTATATTGCATTCCTTATTCTAATACATTCTTCCTCTTGCTTTGTTTCAGGCTATTGAGTGGGCCAAGGTCTTTTACTCTTCTTTACATGAAGTGTTACTGGCTTTTTTTATAAGCAGGCTTCCCTGTATTGGATGCCTGTAGTCCCAACTCCACTGTAGACTGAATCCATCCATTTTTTTCTCCCAATTTTCATGGGGATACATAAGATCAGAAAAGAATCAAAAATCCCCTTGATTTAATAATAACAAAGTCATAATTTATCCACTGACTGAAATGGTTCTAAGGATGCCACTGATATGCAATGAGGAACTGCCATAGACCAGTTCATGCTAGCATTTATGGCACAAAAAGAATTATAAAATTGGAAAATGGATTACTTATTATAAAAGGATCAGAATATAATGATGATAATAATTAAAGTTTAGCTTAAAGCTTATAAAATTAATATTCATATTATGACAGTTAGACACTAAATTCTTATTGAATTAGAGTGAAAATCACAGTTTAAATTCTACAGTGGATAAATTAAAATTCAAAGAAATGCATATTATTAAAACTGGTATCCTTTTCCATGACATTTTTCTTGAATTTTAAGACAAACACAAGTGAAATGTTATAGATCAACTGAACTAAACAGTACAAGAATCTCATCCACTGATATCCTGGAAGGGAAGAAAGGAACAATAGTGAGATGGTCACTACAACCAAGATATCACCATGATTACAAATCCTTTTGGAAAGGAAATAAGTGCACCACAAGCGTTTAATTTGCATCCTAAAAAACAATGAAGGAATTAACCTAAAAAGTAAAGCGCTCTTTATCAAGATAATTATCAAAAGCGTGTTATTAAATACAATGAAATGTATCACTACAAAGCAAGGCAGAACTAGAGCAGGATGACCATCATTGACTAGCGGTTAGAGTAACACTCCACAAAAGTAGGTCAGGCCTTGGAGCAAATTGCTGCGATGGGACTGAAGCGCACCCAAAGCAGAGAGAATTGGGCAAGAATTGTAGATAAGATCAGAAGCTGAGAGAAGTGAGAGAAGCCTGAGGTAGATGCAAATGGCCTGGAATAGTCAATTTGTGACAACTAGGAGCTGACTTAAGTATCGTCTAGACCAACAGGCCCCATGGCTCACTTGCAGTTGACATATTTAATGCTGAAATCACATTTCAGTTGCCTATAAAGTAGTTATTCTTTATACATAACTGTCAAGCCCCAGCACTCAAATCACTTCAGTTAGTGTGTACGTTTCTCCTGAAATTCATGATATGGGCTTAACCATTCTTATTCTTTAAAAATTATATCATTAAAATTATATCTTATAAAAATATATCTATATCTATTATATCGCACAGATGTATGTGTATAGTATTTACAGACTTCCCTAATGTTATTGAGCTTTTCTCTATAAATGCAAAGGCTAAAAACTATGAATAGTGAAACTTGCCTTTCTCTCTTAAAAGAGTTAAAGCTTTGAGGAAATTATAGCTATTTTCAATTGTTGTTGAATAATGATGGGAGTTTATGTGATTTCGTGTATTTCTTCTATTTCAATCTGAACAGCTAAACAAATTAGGGATATGATTCTCTGATGAGAGTAAAACTAGTAGAAAATCCGCTAAAGCATCAAATTTTTCATCTCAGTTAAGGATTTTGTGTTATTTATCCATAAGTCAGTCACTAGTGTAGACATTGAGAATTACTTGGAAATTTTTAGATAGAATTACCTGATTACCTTCCATGTGTTAGACTCTTCTTAACAAATACATTTTCTTAGCTTGTGGAAGATGGCTTTACAGTGTACTCATTGATTTTGAACCACTGAATTGTTTTTATTATGTACATCTTTACAAATCAATATTTTGGAATCTGAGCAAACAAGTTCTTTACATCTCCATTAACTTGACACAACACCTTTTGAACAAAGCACAAGAAGCTACAAGTCTGATCTTGACTTCTGATGAAAAGTGCAAGGTACTTCGACCTGAAAAAGCTCCTGTTTATCAGCATCACTGTTACAGTGGTGTCAGCTACTTTAGAAAGGCAGAGAAATGAGAAGAGCAAATGCTGAACAGGAGATAGAAATCAGTGACCGCTAGATAGAAAACAGTGAGACATCCGGGAATGAGAAGTGCATAAACCCAGTTAGGCTCCTGAGGACTATCCATTGTAAGCATAAAAATAAAATACAGGTTTGATTTTTGCCACATGCTAATTTATGATTTAGAGCCAGAGTCCTCCAATCTAGGTCATATTAGCCAACTATAATGACTACTTTTCTTGTGTAAGTTTTATAGACATCATGTGTGGTAAGGAGACAATGGTCCTTCATCTGTGATGTAGTAGAGCTGGGAGAAGATTACAGATTCTAAAGACTATGCTTCTCATGCATGTATAAATTTAACTCCCATTTGTGGTTTTTGGAATGCAGCTACGTTACTGCAGTGGTAGAAAGGCGATAACTGTTCTTTCAATGCCAATCCATAGTGTACTGAAGAAATTCTCAGGAAATGTCAATGTCTTCTATTATTTCTTCTTTTTAGCCACTTAAAGATCTACATATTTGCTAACCTAAGTAGAGGAAGGATTTCCTGCATACTACTTGCATAATCATAATGACGTGGTACAAAAGTTTGTGCCTTTATGAGAACAAAAATGCTTGAAAGGCAATTTATATTGAAAATAATAGGTGTAGCAAAAGAAGATATATCTCTCATAAAATTATCTCCAGTCATTACAAAAATTGAGTCTGTCTGTGGGAAAAATAAATCTACAAACAACATAAACTTGATCTTAATATGAAGTGACAAGGATATTGCTTACATTCAGTTAACAGTGTTTTGGTATTCTAGCATCTACAAAGATTATGCTTAATATCCTATACAATGGATACAAAAACAGTAGCTATCAGGCTTCTAATGATAAATAAGCTAATAAAGCAGTAAGTGAAAGTTGCTTAAAGAACAGAACATCTCTTTTTGCATGTACATGTATACTGTTGTCATCAATGATGGTCATAAGCAAAGTGAAATTAAGCTTAGTTATCCATGTAAACATACGTTCAAGAAATCCTGTGACCTAAGTCTCCTTGCTGTGTAAGAATGATTCCTGCAAAAATTGTCAGAAATAGCTGCCCATTTATCTTTACATGTTTCTAAGGCTTTTATTGCTTTTACCATGCGACTGGTACATATAATGTCTACTAGTTCAAAGTACTAATTAAGTACTAAATAGTGTTGTTGCTTTAGTGATATAGAATATCCCATTCCTCTTTAACAGAGCCAACTAGGTTGTGGCTTGACTGTTACAGTATATATATACCAGGAATAAAAAGAGCTTCTGTATCTGAAAGCCTGTTTTTTTTTTTACCGCATCTGCAACTGTTTTTTCATATCTAAATAAAGACTAATATCTTTGGCTACAACTCTTGCTTATATACTTACATCATTGTAATTATACGTACATTACAATTACTTGATTTTTAATGTGATTGGCAGAAAGCCTTATGCCACAATGCACAATACAGAAGTAGTCATTAATTTTTAGAAGGATTTTACTTATAATTGAAACATTTTATCTCTATACAGTTAGTATTTTTTTATTTACCTAAAGCAACCATGTAGCCTTCAAAGTTTTCATTAGTTTCCATTTCCCACGTCCCATTGTAATCAGCAGGCATGGCAGCAAGAGCTTAAAACCAACTTCAGATCAAAAGGTGAGGCTGGAAACAAGATCTGCTAAGAGAATGTTTTATACAACTTTTCATATCTTTTTTTTATAAGGTTTATGGTTTTCTAGATAATACAGTTTAAGGGTCAGAGTGATAACCCTAGAAAACTTCGCCTTCATTAACAAAGTTCACTTAACAGCTGGCAGGCAAGGAACACTTTCTGAAATATGTAGTAATACAGGATGTGATTTTACAGTGACCTTTGTGAACTACTAGCTATTATGGGATAACTTTGAAATATATTGAACACAGTGGCAAATTGTACAACCCAGTTAAAGTTTCCAAGGTGAATTTTTCTTTTTCAGTTCCTTTCTATGTGTCACATTTCCCTATGAAGAACAAGTCTTACAGAGCTGACACATCCAGAACCCCCATTTTAAATTGATGGAAGTCTTGAATGTGCAACAAATGCAAAGCAGGGCAGAAAAGGGAATATTTCTGTTGAAAATGGTTTTGTTTTCCTTTGATTTTCAAAATATCTATATACCAATAGCTGCACTTATAGCAACTGCACTTCCATATTTTCATTTTAATTTAACAGCAAGTTTAGTAAATGTAAAGTAAATTGAAATCAATCATACTTAATATCAATCCTACCCTAAAAATGATTTTTTAATTACTCTGAAACATAGCAGTTTGTGTTAGAAAGGTATTTTTCATCCATTATTGTGGGGGAAAGCACAGATTTCAATTGTGCAAATAAGCATGTTCAGACTGTGTCTGAATGGAGAATTTGGATGTGTATTATCAGAATTTAAAGTAAGCACTAAAAGGAAATTAATACAAGTTAAGATTTTAAATTCTTTGGCTTTAATTAGTCAACATCAGTTACAGATGGCTCTACAGATAGAGTAATTGAAGTGCTCAGGATTCCAAAACTCCTTCCTTTTCTTTCTTTCTCTCTCTCTTTTTAAAAATGGGAATATTACTAAAAATTTTACTAGAAAAGTATAAAGGTCTAGAACTCCAACTCAGTAATAAATAAATTGAAGAGTTAGTGATCTTCTGATGTTTTCAGTATGCTTTAACTTTGTTAAAATTTAATGTAAAATTCCCCAAATGCTGAAAAATTATACAGGGATTAAAAAAGAAAAAACTAAAAAAAGTTGAGAGTTTCTGGGTGCTGTGTTCTTAAAATGCCTTTATGTGATAATTAAGGAGCTAATTTAAGAGAAGGAAAAGAAGTATCTTGATCTATACTTACAGGAGGTATTAAGAGGGTTTTCAATCAGGCATCAGAGAAAGGGTCAAGGAACTGCAGTGACTGAAAGTTGAAGTTAGGTGAATTCCTGTATGAATGCACACATTCAGACACCTACATTCTTAACAGTAGAGTATAGTTTGTCTATAGACCAGTTTTCCCATGGAAATTGGTAATTACTCTTTGAAATACTTAAATAGGTGGAAGGTGCCTTTTTAAAACATATGCCTCATTTCAAGCATAATTTATTGGTCTGAACACTTCTACTTCATTTTGCTTTCTCTATAAGAATTTCTAGATGAAACACTATGAATGATATGTTGAAAGTGAAATTTGAAAGTCTTTATGCTTAAGACTTTGTTCTGTAGTGATATTATGTAATATTTAGGCAATATGTTTGATTTTACATATCTTTGTGTACTTTCTTTCTTAGCCTCCACATTGCATCAGCATTAATAAATACATTATTATCATTTATACATTTTATGTGTGTACTAAAAGATTCTATAAAAACAAGTGAAATAATAGGTTATAATTCCCAAGTCAACTACTCAAAATCAGCTGTGTAAGCAACATCAGTTCCCTTGTGCATATGCATAATAAACTTTAAAGTACATTATCACAGTTTTTCCAACTGGAAGTTATTCACTCCTTCAGTATACTAAAGGGATGATGTCAAAATTATGAGCAGGTAGTCAGTGTTTTACCTTATATCTCCAAATGCCTAGTGGTGGATTGATGAGGAATGAATCAGACTGAATGTCTACAGTCACCTTCTAAAATCACAGCGTATGCTAGAAGGTCATAGTGAGACATTTTACATGCTCACTGATTTTAGTTCTGAAGCAGTTTGCTTCCTATGTAACAGTCATTTTGGTAAGATGTGGAAGTGACTGAAACTGTATCATGTGATGGTCAATGATTAATGTCCATTAAAAACTAATAAATATATGGTTCTATTGCTGTAGATATGCAGAGCTAGGCACAGTCAGAAAAATAATTAAGAGATGAGAACATCCTTTACATATAAGGCCATAATTAATTAAAAGCAGACACATATAATTGTACAGGTTTTCACAATGATAGTTTGTTTATGCTCATCCCTTATTATTTGTTTAAATAACTTTTTTTCAGTGTGTGCATTATTTAAACTCCATATTAGGAATTCTCTTAGCACATGTTTATCCATCAGCCTGAAACAGCTCTTTTGAGCCTTTTCAGGTAAATATGCAACTAGGAGGTTTACAGACACTAAATTTAACCAATCGAAGAACTGGTTAAGTAGGGAGTTAATAAAACATGAAATATTGACTTGACAAGAGTTCTGTGATGCTTCGTGAGCTTTTAAACACTGTGTTAAGGTCCACAAAGAGAATTTTCAGTTTTCCAATAAGTATCTTTATAGGCTCTAAAACCTCTACCACATTCAAATGTCTGCCTAAATCATATGGAGCCAAGAGATGGTACAGATGCTGTTAACACAATTTTTTTTAAAGCCCTATGTGGATAATTGTAAGTCTGCAGATCACTGACCCACCGTATCTCAGCATTCTCTTGGGTCTGTGCCTTGCTAGTATACTGACCTGCCTCTCATCACATTTCAGCTTTAAAATTTTGACTTACTACCACTTCAAATCTTAGAAATTATACTATTTGCTCTGTGTTTATTTTTTATATACTACATACATAAAGACAAACTCTCAAAATGGCAAAACAATATTTTCTTCCTATGCCATGAGTGTAAGTTTGGGAAATGAAGAAATGGTGCCCTCTCTTAATCATCATGATTATTTTGTTCTCAGCATCCTTTCCTTGCAAGACCACCAGTAAAGTCACTAGGGGGTGCCATGTATAGCATGTATTAAAACCTGGGAATGGGGGGAAGGAAGTGTCTTCCTCATGTTTTCCAATATGTATGTTAAAAACCTAAGCTCTGAGCTCATAGCTTGTGTGTCAGGTTTCAACCCAGGGATAAATTGTATGGCTGAGGATTAAGATCTCGGAAATAAAGCAGAGTCATGAAAAATCAGAAGATTTTTGTTAAAAGCCCAAGTAACTTTTTCAGTCTTGTGTTTGAAGAAACAAAGATGGCTTTTCTTGCCTCTGTCCTACAAATTAATATTGATTAGTGGCAGTTTGAAACAAAATGTCTCATAAAAAGAGCCTACCTAGACTGACAAGATAGAAAAGTGAGGCTCTTTCTGTGGAGTGAGTCAGCAGTCATGGATGCTTCTTATAACAATTGCCTTCAATTCCTCTCACTGTATCCAGGACCTGCCCAGAAGAGAAATCCTATATGGGTAGCTGAACAAAGTTCAGCCTTCTTGCTATCTGAAAGAGCTGATAGTGCACTCTCCTTGGGAAAGATTATGCTGTAAAGCACTGTCAGGAGCACTATATGAAGAACAGAGCTACTGGTCAGAGTTTTTCTTTAAACCTTTCGGCATGGTATTTTGAAGAGACCGTAGCATGCTTCCCAGTCTGTCCTTGCCACATTTAATTTTCCTTTTGAATTATCTAATGCTCATATATAACACAGGAGAAAAATGCCTTGTACGCCCCCAATCAGCCCCTACACTCCTCATACTTGACAGCTGGGACTTTTGCCTATAGTTGGTTGTTGTTTAACACATAGAAATATGGCAAGCTGCGTAAGGTGATCTTAGCAACTGAATTCCTGTGAAGGATTCAGACAAAAGCAGCATGGTCACAGACACTTATTATTATTTTTAACTTGTTAGGACATATGCACTCACTAGGTTTATTTTTATTTTTAAGAAAATTAATCACTTGAAATGTATTCAGTGATGGCTGCGACTGCAAAAACTGACAGAGGTGTTATCTCACCAGGCTCAGGGCTCTGTTTAGCACAAACATGAGTAGTCACATTGTGACAACTAAAAGTAAGTTGGAGGAAGGCAATTCGCTTCTTGTCAGCGTATAAGATGGCTTGCAGGCCTTGGGGATTCAGGTGGGTGAAGATGGTCATCAGCTACTGGGCAGAGAATTTACTAAGAAGTGGCAGGAGCAGTAGGAGACACGTGGGCAGCAGGAGAGGACAGAATCAAAAGGTATTATTTGCAAAATGGGCTCAGCAAATAGTATCTGATTGCCCAGTTGTTAATGGTTGCTCTCCCCCAATATCAAATGGCACTAAACTACCTTGGATATCCATTGCTTATAAGCTTTCTTGCCAGTTCATATACAACTAAGTATAACCAAGCCTACCTCAGAGTCTTGGAGTTAGAGTTTTGACTTCTGACTCTTAAGCTTGCTTGCTTGTTCAGTTCTGGACCCTACAGAGAAGGAATGAAATTTGACCAGTTGTACACCTGGTTGTTCGCTAAACACTTATTATTTAATGTCAGTTCTTAGCTGAGCATGCTAAAACATGCAGGAACAAACTTTTTGTTGATATCTAAGGGAAGGGAGAATTCCTTCATTCGCATCTCAGAAGAGGAACATGTCTGACATCTTATTGTCAGAAGAGTAGGGACAGATTGCAAATACTGTGGTAGGGTGAGGATGTACACATAGTTCGTAATTATGCCAGTTTGGCACATTTTATTTTTACCTTCAATTTAAACAAAGGTGCACAAAAATATGTTTTTAATCACTCTTTTAGAAATAAAATAATTGGCTTTCTGCCACTGGATTTTTTTTTTTTTATTAATGACTATCTGTCTTCAGTCATTCTTATCTCTCTTACTCCATCTGCTTTTGCTGATGGACTTGGATGCAGGTGTTACATTATTAATTAGAAGCCTTCCTTCTCTCTAACTAAGGACTTTGGCTTAGCTCTTAGAGACTTCATGATGTCACCAGTGAACCTGTTACTGAGACTGACAATAATAAAAAAACATCCAGTGGACCAGTGGATCCTACTGACTTAAGAACTCATTTTTATTAAAGTGGTTTGCATTATGAAAAATTATGCTGTAGAATAATAGCCAATGGATAAAGCTGACCTTGATTTTAAAAATAAATGGGGAATACTGAATTTATTTATTCCTTAATTTTCCTGAGCTCTTTATCCACAGGCTTCAAGGAAGCAGGTAAAAATCATGAGTCTTGGTAAAATCAGAAAAACTTAGGGAGCAACATGGTTTAGCCAAAAGTAACGAAATAAGCCACTAGGCAGAGCAAGTTAGTGAGTATAATCCTTTATGTTATCCAATAAAGCATGCTTCCTCCTGGGCTAACTTTAATGTAGATTGAAAACCAGAACCCAGTTTAAGTGCTTTGTCATTGCCATTAAGGCTGCCTAAGTTTTCCCTTCAAAGATTTTTTCAGGATCTGAATTCCCTGCATAAGTTATGCATTAATATCTGTAACTGTAATCTATAACTTAGTTGTATTTGTTCTGTGGATAAGTTTTGTAATTGCAGCTGCCACTTCTTATCTTCATCAGATAAAGGTTGCATTACTCAGACATTGAACAGGAATACTGATTGATGGTTTTTGAATTAAAAGAATCTATAAAAAGCAGTGTGAGTTTTTTTCTTTGATGCTTCTATGACAAACACAATTTACGTAACACAATGTGTATCTCCTTTAGCTTGTTCATGCCTGACCATAAAAGCTGATATGTCATTTAGTGTGGGGCCTCATCCATTAGAATAACATTTTAAAGAATCAGTTTTGTCAAACAGAAATAGTCCTTTTACCTCATCTGGACAATACTTTATAAGGTTACTTTCAAATATCTTAGATTTCAAGTTTTCACATACCTCATAAGTGGTATAATTTCATAATAGAAAGATTTTGCTTAAAGTTCTAGAATCCAGATGAACAGAAAAAGTCATATCAGCTGTTGCATTTAGTGCACAATTTTGAATTCACTGTAGTCATTTAGAAAAAGATTAAAACCATTCTTTTGATAACCTTAAGGACCTACAGCCACTGTTGCAGAAGGACTTTAAATTAGGACCAGATATATTGATAGAAACCCACAATAATATTCTGTCTGTTTTCTTTCACTATGTTGCTACCAGTGTAGAGCAGTTACAGAATTGTTATCCTAGTCCTAGGAAAATTCCTAGATAGGTGAGTGTGTCTATTATTTCCTGAATGCTTTCTTTTTTGCCATAAACCAGTTTTACTACTTCAGCTAGAAAAAATTACTAGCTCAGTAACCCAGAAGCAAAATCTAGGTAACTGAATGCTATCATCATGTGTTGTTGCATATCTCTTAGAACACAGGCATAAGTCTCTATTTCCTGTTGATTAAGGGATGGTCTGTGTTGTAAATCCCACAAATTTATTCCTCTCACAGTGTTGTATGGTTATTCTTCTCTGCCTGCATCTCCAGCTCCACAAAAACACTCCTGTTGTGGGAAAGGCTCTGGCTTCATTCTACCATATGCTATTTGAGAAATGAAGCCAGTGTTTAATTCTCCAATGCATCCTGGAACTTATGAGAAAATAATTTGTGGTAGTAACCGTGGCATTTAGATGTCTGTCTGTCATTGTGGTGAATTTCTGGCTTTAAGTTGGCAGTTATTTGATAGAAATAGCATTTAAGATGGAAATTTATAGTCATCTTTAAAAAATGTAATTTGAAAAATCCAAATATTGTCTGATGTAGTTAAATGAATTGGTATACTCTGTGTTACTAAAATACAAATGCAACATACTTAATGCTGCAAGATGGCTCTTTAAGCATGAATATACTCAGTCAATTTAAGAATCATTGGTGGTGGGCCAAGCAATATAACTCAGGACACACTGCTGAAGTTAAGATTTCTCCCAAACATCTGACAGGATATGTTCTTAATAGCAGTGATACCATGTGGTTTCAGGAACTGGATGCACATGCATGCAAAGCAGGGGAAAGGATCTTTTATATCTGATTTATTGATGTTGCCACTGGATTTCTGAATTGAAATAGGGAATTGATAAATATGGAAATTTCAGTTTTTGATAAAAAGTACCAAGTATATTTAATATAGAATATACAAAAGAAAAGAATATTTCTTAAAATGTGTATTTTAGAAGAAAATTTATAGATGTAGATAGATATAGGTATAGATATAAGTATAGGTATAGATATAGGTATAGGTATAGATAGATATACATGTACATATATATAAAATATAAAAGAATAGCGGACTGTCTTTCACTAGAAGAGTAAAAGAAAAGAAAAGAGAAATAAATTGGACTAGGTGATCATAGAATCATAGAATGGTTTGGGTTGGAAGGGACCTTAAAGATAGTTCCAAACCCCTGCCATGATCAACCCCTTGTCCTGTCACTACATGCCCTTGTAAAAAGTCCCTCTCTGGGAGAGAAATCCAAATTGAAAAACAGGTTTAAATATAATCTCAGATCAGGAGAGGATTCCCCAGAAATTCAGAGTCATGATCATGATGATACCTTTCTCTAGTTTATATGAGTAAAGCAAGCTAACCAATTGATTAGGAGAGTTAGTTTTAAGAGAGCATTTGAAAGCTACTTTTCCAAATTTCCATTAAAAGCTTCCTAGAAATGGTGAGAACTATACCAGTGAGTGTTTTCATATACTAACTTGGTTTAATCTGGAAGGAAGGAAAGAAGGAAGGATGGAAGGAAGGAAGAAAGGAAGGAAGGAAGGAAGGAAGGAAGGAAGGAAAGAAGGAAGGAGGGAAAAAGAAAGAATCCTTACTGATGGATGTAAAAGTATATTTTTATCTGTAATCCACTATATAATTAGTATAACCACTTGCCTAGAATGTTGCCAAGAAGAACTTAGGGAAGCTGAATGAATGAGGCAAACCAGACATGTTTACCTCTGTCTTGCTAAAACTATTTGGTACTTAGTGCAAAATGAAAGTATCCACTCTGATCTCTAGAGATTTTTCTCACTTGCCCCTTTCAGACTGTATTTGAAGTTATAGTTATTAGTTGCTTGGCTTAACCTTGGTTGTATGGGAATTTCCAGATGATCTGAGGTTTGAGCAGAGGAAAAACCAATATGGAAACAAGTATCTCCTTTTCATGAACATTGACACAGACTGTCAGGTGTGTGAAAGCAGTGCAAATAAAGCATCAGCTTTGGCCCCTGTGATAGCAACAATGAAAAATACCTTGAGCTGGGAAGTATTTCTTCAGTATGATTTGAATCCCTGTGAGGAGTGTCCCTTCATGACAGTGGGAAAACGAAGTCCTGTGCACAAAAGAAATGTATTAGTTGCAAAAATATAGATATCTGGGTAGTTTTTTCTAACTTGCCAAACATAAACTGAAATCTTTGTAGTAAGCTATGCATCTGTTAAAATGATGTTTATCATTGCCTTTGTTGCTAGTAAAAGACAACCCTGTCAGGGAAAAGGAAGTGTATTGGTTATTAGGGTATTGTGCTCCATTGCTTCCTGGTTGAAAGATGAACTTTTTTCGGGAGAGGACTGCTGCTTGAATTAGCTCTGTTATCAAGAGATTGCAACTAACAGGCATTTAAAGGTAGAAAAAATAGTCTAATGTGTCTAATGTAGCTCCATCTTCAGCCAGCAGTCCTAAGGATTCAAATAGCACCATGTCATAACACCAACAGTGGCAAAGTACAACATGGTTAGAAGGTATATGAGCCCTGCTAACAGACAGTTGTGAAACTGCTTTATGCTTGCCATTCATTGGAACATGCTTATTGCTTTTGTGAGCTGATTTGCTATCTCTGTTCAACAACGTATCCTTTACTTGTGAGTAAAGGTTATATTACTGTGTGGCAATCAGAGATATCTGAAGTTTCAAAGAAGACATCATATGATTGTTATAACCTTTTATATAATGTCTATTAAATGAACACTTGAGACAGTCTCTAATGGGGTGATTTGAAAGTTCAGATTTATCAAAAGCAGCGCAAAACTGTTCCTCTTCCCCAATAAATTTTTCATTAGTGTCTGACCATGAGGCAGCTGAGTAATCTGACTTTTATCTAGCCGGCATATCAACGTATCTTTTTGCTTTCTGTTTGTGGATAGTATTGTGTTTTAATAGTTTTCATATCAAGGTGGAGATCTCAGTACCTTGCAGAATCCTGTTCAAGCACATTTGTAATGCAGACAGTAGATTGAATTTAGATATCTAATTACAACAGGTAAAAATATTTGCATTAATCTTAAGTGTGTGGATACCTACTTTTGAAATCCTTGGTGCAATTACAGGTAGTTTTGCTATCCTTTCAAGGAGAAAAGAGAATGCAAAAAGTGTTATTTCAGCAAATGCTTTCATTGTGAAGAGATCACATTATCAGCTTATTTGCACCAAAATGAGACATAATACAGCTTTAAAAGGCTGAATCTTCTAAAACTAAGGAGCACTTGCACAAGAAAGGAAAGGAATATGAAGAAAGGGAAATCATCTTGCTTTGCCCAAGCTGTTTCATGAACACTTTTTTTTTTTATGGAATGCACATGTCGCACAACAGCACATAATGTGCTCCAAAAAGTTGCAGCAAGTCCAGGAACAGCTTTACTTCACAAAGAAATCTCTCTTATGATAAGTGCCCTTTTCTGTGTATTACCTTTATTTTTTCTCTTGGCTTACACAGACTTTTTTAGGAGGAGGAATTACCAGGCAAGATAAGAATTTTGCCATCCTGTCTTTAGGCACATGATCCAGTGTCTTGTGGTTTTATGTTTCATCGATGAACTGTAGTGAACCTTTGGTTAGCTCGGTTACTGAAAGCTATATTTATTTTGCTATTGATGATTTTGTTATGGTGGGGCTTTTTTTATTTTCATTGTGCAGGGGGCACTTAAAAGAAGAACGTTATTTATTTTAATTAGGAATGTACTCTACATTTGCCTCCACTAAGATTTAGGCATTCCTGCTTCAAATCTACTGTCTGATGAGACAGTCTGATTAATCTGAACTGATGTGTTTTTTTGTTTTTTTGTATGAAAACCATTCACTTGGGTGAATATGTAACTGGGACGGCAACTAGATGTTCCTGAAGCTGCGCAAACTGGAGTGGGAAGTGCTGCATGACACTGGGCCAGCTTTTCAAAGCATTTATGTGGCTGAAGAGGGAAAAAGGCTCTCCTAACAAAAATCCACATGATGTTCAAATTAGATACCTATTACCTGTTAATTTTTACTAACAGTTAAGCACCCGGTAAGGTTTTTGAGTGACCTTCAGCAGTTTAAGTGCCTATCTGTTTCTTTGGTCACCAAAATACATTTGGAAATATAGTAAAAAATATATGCCAGCATGCTGGGAGCTGGAAACAGAAATGGAATTTCGTGTAATGTGATACTTCAAATGTCTACAAGGCAGACTTGCTGTGTGAGAAAAATACATTATAAAGGATTGTACATATGTTGCAAAGAACAGCCTCTGAAATAATCCTGCATATGTTTTGGGGAGACATTTGCCTTGTGTTCCATTGCACAAAAGATGACAGGGTAAGTTTCTAATGGAAATTCAGGTTTTTTTGGTCCTTAAGGAGCTGGAACCAGTCTGTCCAGAGAATATTTTGCTATAGAATTCTGATGTTCTACTGATTTTCTGTTTTGCTTGATAAGGAATGAGTCATCTGTTTCTGCATCATTTAGGACAGTGTGAAATCTAGTTTGCAGCTTTTGTTTGTCTAGCTCCTAAGTCAGCCCCCGTGTCTGAGATGATTGGTTGAAGCTGATGTCAGACAAAACTGGCATGATGTGTTACTGCTGCAGAGTGTTGTGAAAGTTTGTTCTGTACTTTCTGCTGTTTTTTAGGTATATTGGGTCTAAAACTCACAAGTAATTCTTTCAGAATTCTTTCAGAGAAATCTGCAAGCAGCTTTTAGGAACTGAGAAAGTATCTGTGTTTATATCTGAAATAATGGAACATACGTGTTGGAATTAAGTAGTGATGACTAGCTTTCTAGTGAGTGGTATTTTAGGCCATATGTTTCCTTTAAGGATTGTCCTGAGTAATTAAGTGTCTCTGATGAGCACAGGTAACAGTGATACAGTGGAGAGGACTGACTGCATTACAGTGAACTACATTGTTGTACCTAAAATTGAGTATTTGGCGGAGCTGCTTAGTAGTGTGTTTGAGTAGGTTCTTTGCTGTGTTGCTGTAACATATATAAAACAGCGCTTTTCTCCCCTTTTTCTCTCCAAAAATAAACTTGGAAATGTCAGCATCAAGAATGGCAGAATGTTTCTTGACAGGATGAGTGAAAGATCAAAGTCATTTCACAGAAGTACTACTGAAATGTGTTAACTTCTTCTGCATGCCCTTAACATGCCCAGCTGGAGAGGTGTTGGAAATTGTAATGGTTATGGATAATAAGCATCAGTGTTTTGGTAAGAAAGGATAAATTGAATCATGCTGATTTAGAATTGGAGAAGGAGAGCAATGAACTGCTGTGAGTCTCGTTGCACTAGAGTGAATGTTAAATTTCAGTGAGCTTGTCCTCTATGCTATGGTTCTAAGCCCTAAAAAAATTATAATGGTGACTGCATTGTATTATAAATACCTCCTTTTTGTAGTAAGTGCACTGACTAGCACTTGAGAAAAATTCAGTGGGAACATCAGAACGGAGAAGGACCTTTCAGCTTAAGTGTAACTTCAAATTCCAGTACAATTTTGCATTAGCTCTTTCTTCACCTTTTCTTGTATTTCAACTCTGCACTTCTGTACTGCTGCTTTGTGTAGCTGAAAGGCAGGGGGGAAGAAAGGCCAACCAAATAGTTACAGGAAAGCTCTTCAAGTGATTCCACAATGTTAATAAAAGCATTTTTAAGAACTGCACATCTTTGCAGTTTACTGCTGATAATCATGCTCTGTATATTTCTGTACATGCACAGACAAGTTCTAAATGTTACCTACTCTACAATGCTTATGCACCCATAACTGCTCATGCTTCTGCTCCAATCTTGAACTGTCAAATAGGAGATCATTTAAATAAAATATTTAAAATTTGAAATGCTCTTGTCATAATATTTAGCTTTTAACTTGCTCAGCATCAGAACAGTGTTGTACCATGAGATAAATGGTCTCTTGTTATGTAAATATAACTGTAGAGTCAATAACCACAGACTGTTTCCCATCCTTTCCTCCCTGATTTTAGTAAGAACGTGGCCCTTGAAATAAGGAATTTTATTCTGCCTCCGTGGTGTAGAAACTTAATCTTCAGACAGTCCTATTGAAGGGATTGGTGAAGAACTGAAATGCCATTCTGCTTAAGTGTTCAGTGTGGATACTTAGTATTAGCTATTAATAGAGAGAAAGTGCTTGCCTTGGTAATAAAACACACGGTACTGAAGGAACTCTACCTTTGTGTGCACTTTTGCTAGACACAAGTAAATTACTTAAATAAACATTTGGTTTGGGGTTAATAAAACTCCTTAAAAGAAAAATAGCAGCACCACATAGGTTTGTATTCCAAGACAAATGTGTTACTAATAGAGGATGAAAGGATGAATAGCCATGAAGCTGTTATGGGATTACAGATGAGACTGTCCAAAAAAGAATACAATACAATATGATACATACTAGGATGATTTATTAATGTTGTACTGGAGAAGTCTTGCTTTTTACTGTCCACTTAAATTTAATATAGTAAAGTCAATCAAATAATAGACATTGATGAAAGTAGATGTATCTAGTGGAGCATATCATTCATTCCGTGCCAGCAGACTATTACCCTCTACTTCTCAGTTCCCTAAGAGACTCTTTAGGAATCTAATGCACCTTCATGTTATAAGGTATTTGCCATTCAGCCCGCTCATGCTTGTTTTACAATAAAACTGTTACATAGATCACACTAAGCAATTCTTTCCCATCTTTCATTGTTAGACTGTTGCATAAATGTAGACTGCAACCCTAACTCATTTCAAATCTGTTTTCCATGGATTAGATTGTAAGATTTGCTCTTACTCCATGTGTTTCCATGGAGTATTTCAGTGGTGTGGACTGAAATGGGAATTTTGTGATCTTCTAGTGTTTTAAACAAAAGCCTCTAGCAATGAAAACAGTTAAGTTTATACAATGGTATCAGCCTAGTGACTGATTCTGTTAGAACACTTATCTTACCATGATAGTAGGGGTAAAGAAAATCAGAGTGGCATGGACAAAATAGGGAATGACTGTTTGGTATCTCTTGCACTACAAAAATTAGGAGGCATTATATTATCATAGCAGGTAGCAGATTCAAGCAAACAAAAATAGGTGTTTTCTCAACAACTGACAGAGGCTGTTGTGTTTGTTAAAAGTTTACATTGATCCCCAAAGTGACTGGAGAGCTTTATGAAGGAAAAATATGGTGAAGGCTATTAAATACAGAGATAACATCTTCTGGCTTGAGCTACAGATCAGTAAAGGCTGGAAGAACATTGTGGTATAATGTCAGTCATATTACATGGAAATCACAAAGGGTGGTGTTCTCCATACATGGCACTACAGAGTATATCTGAAGATGAAATGCTCTTGCAACATTAAAGGCATTTCACAAGATTAATACCATCAATTTAATAATATTAATTAATATTCAAATACGTCTTTAGGTAATGAAATCTGGTTTAATATGTGTTCTTTTGTGCAAGCAAAATATTTTTGTATCTATTAAAAAACCTGGATTTCTAGAATACAGAAACAACAAATTAACAGTTCTTAGACATACATGTATTTTGTATAGATTAGGTTTGTACTCATATAAAATATCCAGTCTTCAAGTACTGAGATAAATGTTTTATATCCTTATTTGCTGCACTGTTTTGAATTATTCATATAAACCAGAAAACAAATAATTTTCTAAATGAAAATATCATCTGTATAGATTATGCTATTAGATCAAACAATCAACTTGTTAAAAATATTAGTGCTGCCAATTTTTCTTCTCTCTTTCTCACCCTTCCCTCTCTTCCTGCTCTTAGAAGACTATCCCGTTTTCTTTACAGATCATGCCACTACAAAGGGTTTCAGTTCTGTAGCTGATCCTTTGCATTTGCAGATATTTTATGCTTTTCAGATCCTACTGAAACTTCTTTCATGTTCTACTCTGTGAAAGCCAAGCCTTATTTCTTAATCATTGCATGGTCTAAGCATACAACCTGAATTCATCCTTTTCCTGTTTCTGTTATGTAATGACATGGGTAGATCAGATGGTGAACAACCACAAATACCATAAGAAAGGCAGCTGAAGGTCACACTAAATGTTTAATCCTTATTGCTAAACTAAGTTGAAAAACAGGTGAAGAGAAGAGGAAATATAGAAGTGTCCTTTCTGTGAGAACCCTCTTAAACTGCTATTCATCTGCCTAATCTGCTGTCCACTGTGAGACAGTGGACATTTTACTACTTAAACCTGTAAGAATGTTTAGTACTACTAATAAAGTATGTTTAGAACTTACTAAAGTGATTGGAACCTTGGACTAGCACAATGAAGTGTAAAATAGATGTCTGTATATATCTGGCAAGTAGAGAATTTGTTATTTCTTAACTTTCATTCTATAAAAAGGGTCTTAGTAGTTTTCTTACCTCAGGAGAGGTAGGAATTGGCTTTGCAATATGTGAATGAAATATCTTTTACTTTTATCTGTGAAGTAGGGGAGACAGATGAATAATCTGAAAATGTGAAGTGGAACTCAATAGACTCAGCATTATCTTGTCCCACCTGCAATGCTAACAAAGGTTTTAATGAACTCAGTTAATTTCCTAGGTCCTCCAGTACATTCCAGTTGTTTCTGTTGGTTTCTCTTTGGACTTGTCCTCATTAGGCTTTAAATATCTTGGATGATGTTGGCTACCATCTGCTACCTCAAGTCCTAGAACAGAGGGCAGTGTGTTGCCATGCATTTAGATTTTTGACTTCAAGGTTAGGCAGTTCCTCTAAGCTTACTTACATTTTACGCCTGATTTGCACAGAGATGCTAACATGTGCACTGTGATGGACTGCACCTTTCCACCATTATTCTGGAACAATAACACATTAACTTCTAAATTCACTGGACTCTTAGAACTGTAAGTAACTTGGAGAACTGTAAAATAATAATTAATAGTAAATCAGTAATTAGGCTTGGTGCTTACTATATTTTACATGAAGTGTTATGTTCAGAGTGGAAACTAGGCCTTTCCCATGCCTTTTGCTTTAAGAAAGTTTCTAATGAATAGCAGATTAAACTAAGCCACAAATTCAGTACCTTTATGATTGTACTGCCAGTTTTTTGTTTTTTTTTCCAAACTAAATCTCTGCTTTGATGAAAACTATCCTGGGTATATGTCTGTGCTCCTGTGAATTCACAGTACAATGTGAATATTTGCTAAGAGGCATGCAGTTTAAGGACTCCTACTATTTCTATCAGTGAAGCCATCCTAAGAATCGGATATTAGAAAATTGTCACCCAACTTACCTGTGGTTTGAGCACTGAAAATGGAGTTTTAGCTAAACAAACAAGGTCTTGCAGCAAAAGGTGGAAGTAAGTAATGTAATACTACAACTACACTCACAAAAGTGAAACTGCAGCAAATACAATTCTTGAGAGATCAGTCCTTGAGATATTTAATTTTAATTTCCAACTGCTGTATAAAAACTTCATGACTGGTTTATGTTCCTCTGTTCTGCCCAGTGGCCAATTTTAAATGTGTATAATGAAGGATCTGAGATCAAGCAAGCAGTCCTTCGCATTGATGTTGTCTTTAACTACAACTGAACTTGGAAAACTTGTGCTTAATAGCTACTGCACAGGCCATAAGACAGGAAATCCCTTCTTGCAAATTTATACCAAAAACTTGGTTTTATTTTTGAACAACTCCATGCACCTTGCTTCAACTCTATAGGAAAGACGTTTGTAGAAACAATGAAGTTACTGCTTCTAAGCAAGTACTTCCATGGAACTCCCTGTTTGGGAACTTTCTGAGCACAAACCTTTCTGAGGTCCAAGTGGCCTGCAGCCTAGAGTTGTAGGCTTTTGGTAGAGCTGTTAGGGTACTTGGCAGAGTTCTGGCACTGGAACTTGGTGCTATGGAGAGTGCCACTAATGTGGCACGCTCTGCTCCTCTTGGAAGTCGCGCAGGAATTCATGGTGGGGATAAGCCCCAAATGTGTGTATTGTTTAAATGAGCAGAATGTCCTCTGCTGGACAAGGCAGAGCAGGAAAGGATATGATCTAATTACTGGGAACATTCCCATATTTCAACAATGTTGCAGAAGGTTGAAGTTGACATTACCCATGCAATTTGGGGGGGGGGGGGGGGGGGGGGGGGGGGGGGGGGGGGGGGGGGGGG
>JANZLQ010006608.1:0-37198 GCA_026212715.1 Elanus axillaris | reverse complement strand
TGTCGAGTCTGACCTGTGGTCATTTAATCCCTATTGGCCAAGAAGGTCACCTCTGTGTACCTGGCACGTCTCAATGGACCAGTTCAAATTTCAACCTGCAGCCTCCAGGGTTTGGTTCCCCCCCCCCCCTTCTCCCTGCCTGGAGAAGTTTTGTTTCCTGCTGGTGGGGTGTTGGAGGGAGTGTACTGCCACATTTTCTCCCTCAGTTTCTTAGTCATTGATATTCTGTTTCTTTTAATTAACTAATCATATCAACCTATCATAAAATATGTAAAATAAAGATATTAGTTTGGAACACATTAAGTAGTCTACTGAAAGAGTATTTAATTTATTGTCTTACTGTATGTTGCAACTTACTGTTACTTTTTTTGTTTTAACAGACTTCTTGTGAAACAGATGAATTATGGTTATTCACTACCTGAACACAGAATCTCTAACAATTCAAAACTTGAAAAAAAAGAAGAAAAGCCAATGACCATAGACATGTGAAGTAATGTAGTAATTTTTACATGGTCAGTAATTAAATGACTGATGAAAAAACAGAAGACACGAATAGTGTGGAAATACACATGAAAAGGACCAAAATGTAAAAAGCAGCCTCATGAGGGACACACTACAGAAGTTGAAGCTTTTCAATGAAGCAAAGCACAACATAGATATAAGAAAAACATTGTGTGAGGCAAAAGAGAAAAGGACTACAAAGAGCAAACACAGTTTTTGATACAAAGAATGCTAAAGACATCAGAAATAGTCTGTTGCTTTTACCGCCTGCAGCTGAGACCTTGGAGTAAAAGGTGTAAGTGATTACAAAGGGTCAAAGATATTGCAGAAACAGCCAGTGACTACAGTTTGAGATACAGAACCACTGCTACTGCCAGTAGTCCTGATGATCCAACTTGATTCCTAAAATCAGCCTGTGTTTTAACAAATTCAATTTTTTAATAATATAAACTTAACAAATGAAATAGAAAGTGTCCTGTAACATGAGCAGTCCCAACCATTAGATGGTAAGGCTTTTCTCCATGGAAGTTCATATGAAATTACTCTCCAAGTGTTGTTGTTGGGGTTTGTTTTGGTTTTTTTTTAAATTTATTTTATTTTTGGTTGTTTTTTTCTTTTATTTATTTTATTTTTGGTTGTTTTTTTCCTAGTAACAGCATTACAGGTTTATTTTTATATATTTGTATATATATATGAATATGTACACAAAACATGGAGAAATGTCAAGATAGGCAAAAAATAAGTTGAAATAGAAATACAGGATCCATTCCCTGTCTTTATTTGTAGGCTTTATCACACTAGGTCGAAGGGTGCTAAAACTAGTTTATGTCTAGTTCATCATGTTGTCAAATTTGGAGCCTCCCAAGCTTCTTGTGCCCAGGTTTCTCCTTAATGTGATCTTGTAAATAATTTGAGATAATTAAACATGGCTTCATTAAATCCACCTGCAAAGCTGTCCAGTGTTAGGAAAATTTTGTCCAAGAAATGTATGAAGTCCATTAAATATCTTTTCTTTAGTAATATGAAGCACTGAAAAGGAGGAAAGTAATAGCCTTTGATAAATGGCAGAGTACAAGTATAGAACTACTTCAGCATTAATGAACATCTAGAAACTTCCATTTAAGAGGGCTTGGTTACATATCACAGAAGGGTACGCTGGGCAGAAATGATCTCAACCATTCTGTGATTCTGTAATTATCTTCATGGCCTTTGCTAGACTTGTTCTAGTACCACAGAATCACAAAACAGTCAAGGTTGGAAGGGACCTCTAGAGATCATCTGGTCCCACTTTTTGTGGAAAAGGATTACCTAGAGATTACCTAGCAACCTGTCCAGTTGCTTCTTTAAAACCTCCAGTGATGGGGACTCTACTACATCCCTGGGGAGGTTGTTCCAGTGACTGTTCTCACTGTGCAAAATTTCTGTCTTAAATCAAGATGAAACCTCTCATGGTGCAACTTGTACCTATTGCCTGTTGTCTTCTCCATGTGGCTCCTTTTGAAGAGAGAGCCTCTGTCCTCTTTGTAGCCACCCGTTTAGTACTGGATAACAGTGATAAGGTAGCCCCTGAGCCTTCTCTTCTGCAGAAGGTGAAAATGCCTAACTCCTTCTAGTCTTTCCTTATAGCACAGGTTCCCAGCACTTTGATCATCTTCATGGCCCTCCTTTGGATCTTCTCCACTCTGTCCACAACTTTTTTTGAATTATGGGGACCAGAACTGGACACAACACTCCAGGTGTGGCCTAACAAGTGCTGCACAGAGCAGGATGATCATGGCTCAATCTTTGCTAGTAATGCCTCTGTGGATACAGCCCAGGATCCAATATGCCTTCATTGCTGCAGCTTCACACTGCTGACTCTTGTTCAGCTTATTGTCCACCACAAACCCATGAAATGAAATATCACATTAACACATATTTATAGCTTACAGCTTCAGCTGGCTGTGCCTGACCCACATAACTCTGTAATACATTTCCCAGTGCTTGCAGTTCAAAATTTGTCAAAGATGGAAACAGGTTATATCTGTTTGAGTATCCATTGTAGATATATTCATACAATTCAATATGCACTTCAATAATATGTGGCATTTTAGAAAACTTTTTGAAGATATTTCTACATAGAGATGTAACAAAATTATCAAAATGCCCTAAATATTGTAATTTCCTTTTCTTTCCTTCATTGCTTCCCAACAGCTGTATTAGTTTGAAAATGTTGCCACTTTCACATTCCTTTTCCTTGCTGCTGAAAACAGGAATATAAATGAATTATGTGAGGAGGGAAGCAGGTTCCTGTGATTCAATTTTATTTGTCCAGTCAGAGCAGGAGTCTATTTACTACTTGATGAAAGTACTGTCAGGGCTGAAGTCACACTGTGATTTCTATGCCTAGGATCATGAATTGTGTTCTACACTCAGATTTATACACCAAACAGTGTGTCTCTCCTGGTTGTCCCTGGCTGGACTAGAGATGTTAAAAATATTTATCTAGGAATACTAGAAATAATAGGACAGAATATTGAAAATTAAAACCTGCAAACACAATTACTTCACCGGCATGAAATGCTTTAACAGGCTAAACCAAATGATGACAGAATGCAACATTTTGATTTGTCTGAGTTCATAAGAAATGCTTATCTTGGTCAGAAAAAATACCCATTGAGTCCAATACTCCAAGACTGATAATAGGAAATGCTGTTTGGGAAACATATGCAAGGCTGGCTCCTTTGTACAGCCAGTCATCTCCATTCCCCATGGCATCCACAATGGGTGGCAATAATCATCCTTGGCCCACTTTCTCTGAGTCAGCAGAGGCTGACCATACTCAGCACAGCAGTAGGAAATGCACTCCCACTGCCATAAACCCATCCTACCCCACAAAAAATGAAGCCTCCAGTTTGGCCTCCCAGAAGAAACATGAAGGTCCCTCTACAAGTTTACCATGGAGAGAAGTTAGACTCATTGGCTTTTTTAGCTCTCAGGTTCTCTTTTAGAGGAGGTTCTATAAAAGTAAAACACATACCTGCCCACTCTGAGGTTTTCATGACCTTTTACATTTTATTTGGACTTTATTTCTAAGATTCCTGACCTGGACAGTCATCTAAACCTATCATGATTGCAAAATAAATGGTTTAAAAAAATTTAAAGTAATTATAAATTCATATGAATATAATACTCTAATAACTAAACTCTTGGGATTTAGAATAAGTTTTATTTGTTTTGATAGAAGACTTACAAAAATATATTTCTAAAGTTCAGAAAAATAGGTATTATGTTTGTATTAATAAATAATGGACCTATTAAAAAAATATGTTTCTAATGTATCCAGTGCTGTTATGACACTGAGTAGTATGATGGTATAACTGTCTTGTGCCAAAAAACCAAGATACAATCTTAATCAATTAATTAAATATAAATATGAAATTGTACACTTACATAGTAGAGAACAATAACTGTATTATTGTGAAGTAAACTAGTTCAGAAGGTAATGAACAATTTGTTTTTAGGCCTGATCTGAACTCCTAAAAAGGAAGTGTAGGATTTGCAGCTGTAATTCCCACTGGATAATTTTTCCTGCTGAATGCATATGGTACCATTTGTGCATCTATTGTATAACATACTTGCTGTGACCATGGGTTGCAGTTGTGGGTTCCAGAAAGTTAGAAATGTACTATATTTATGACACAATATTTGGAAATGTCCAGAAATTTTGCCAGTTTTCTGCAATAATTTTTTTTTTAAATTTGTCAAATGTTAACATGTTCAGTGTTGATGAGGTTGTGAAGGTTTGGAGTTGTACATTCTGTGCTGATTCCTAGCGCAGGAAATGATCACACCATATTTAACTGCCCAAGGAATCTTTATCTGAGTCCTTCATCTCCCAGTTTGTTTGATACCCATCCAATTAGGAAAAAGATATTTTTTGCCATAGATAGTGACAATTTCCCCAGTTCTTAGGCCCCTTCTCTTTTGGATAAGTATTGTGTATTTGCCTTTCTTCCAAACTGCATTTTTCTTATTCTGCTACTGTCACAAATATTTATGTTAGCGTCTTCCTCCCCTATTTACTAGTACATTTTCCAGTACTTTTATGTTTTAGCTTGGATATCCAGCTTTTCAACATTCTTATTCTCTGCTTTCCTAGTAAACTCATTCTAACTGTTCTAAGTACCAACTTCTCTTACACCCAGTTGCCTGTTCTCACATCCATCACATTATACATTAATTGTTGGTTACCTAATTGCCAGAATTTATTCAGGGCAGACAGACATCTGAAAAAAATTCCTGAAATATCCATTAAATATGCAGCTACAAAATGAAAAATCTCTTTAACATTCATGGTTTGAGATTTATCAGGGAGCTGGTAATTTTTGTTAAATTATGTATTTGACTAAATCCTACTTCTCAGCTTCTTTCTTCCTTTTTTTTTTTTTTTTTTCCGGACAATTTCTAAGCTATATATGCCCTGAAACAGAACTTCAGTCTTGGTATTCAATATGTCTAGTATTCAACAACAGATTTCTTATTCAGTGTCCTTGCCTCCCACAGGTGAATGTGGTTTTACTATAGGAAAAGCCACATTTGTGTTCATTCTTCTAGTACTGCCACCATAGCAACAAAATCCATACATTGATAATATGGATCCACATTCCTCATTCCAGTTTTCTCAGAACTCTTCTTTTTCTTTTGCTTACCGTTACTTTTATTACTTCTCAGTGCTACAGCCACAGACTACTCTTCTGCAGCTTCACATAACATTTCTGGTTGAAGCCAGTTGTTCAGAACTCACTCAAGAATAAGAAATCTGTAAATACTCTGTTCTATTCAGTGTCAAAACTCCCAGCAACACAATATAGTTCTTATATTGACCAATGGGTCAATATTGTGAAGTAATAAAGAAAAATTGAATTCTACTGCATAATATAACACATTTTCCAGGACAACAATTTCCCTCACTGCACATGAAGGCATATTAACTCACAAAACCATCCATGTTTGTTTGCATGCATTTAAATAATTAATGCACCATGTCCTTTAAGGAAGGATATGCACAACTAGGATAGAAATTCTTGTGGTCAAATTAATCTCACATAATGTAGAAGATTAAGATTTAAAAAAAAAAAAAAGAAGAAAACTTAGAGGAACAAGTTCACGCAACACTACAACACTTAGACATTAGTGTCTGTAAATAAGCTATTGAAAATGGTAAGAAAAATATTGAGAGTGATAACATGCTGTACCTTCTGAAATCTACGAGGTCAGTTTGTGTTACACAAAAAAACTGCAACAAGTTTCCATAGCTGTTAAAAGAATAAAATAGTGTCCAAAGACAGCAAGAGATTCTGAAAAGACTCATGAAATTCACCTAAATGTTCTATAGTGGAAAACAAAATAGGTGAAACACATTGTTTGGTGGTCAGCTATGAACATTTTCAAATAAGAAATGGTGATACTGCATTTACTCAAAACATAATAGAAGGAACTACACATATAACTTGTGATACTTCTAATTCTCTGTTTTGAAAGCAATTGGTTATTGATCAAATTGTACATGGGAGACTGGTTATAGAACAGTTTTATCAATATATACCCTTTTTTAAAATTTACCAGATAAACACGTTAGTAATACATAGTGAGGATAAGAGGCTCTGCACTAGAGAGAAATATGTTTAGGAAGACCCATCATAATACCTATCTGTGCAATCTTTAACTTTACCATTTTTGCAGAACATTGCAGTTTCATGTATGTGCACTAGTATTCTTTATTACCCACAGCTCTATGGGCTACATGAAATAAATTTATTGATGTATTTCAAAATGCTCATACTAATCAAAGTAACTGTAGACTACAATGTCTGTTGAGCAGACTAACAAAACATAACTTGGGAATTGATGGGTTTCACTTCCAAGTACAATAATGAAGCTCAAAAAAGTAAAATATTGAAGGGTCGTTGTTAAACCTCAAAGCTGCAAATCATGACAAAATAAAGTTCAGATGAAGGCTCTTTAATCAGAATAAAATAAAATAAAATAAAATAAAATAAAATAAAATAAAATAAAATAAAATAAAATAAAATATCTTACTATTTCATGCTGAATTCCAGTAACACCTGGAAAATCTAAGTTTGTGAACTAACACAGTAATACAGTTAGTGGAACAGCCTATGAAATGTGGAAGAAAATACCCAGTTATGAGAACAACTGAAAATATTCCAGGGTAAATTAGATTATGGTTTCCTTAAGAAGAATAAGTCTATCTGCAACAGTAATTTAGACACACTAGATGTCTAAATGTAGATACTTAAACTATTTTCACGTCTAAAGTTAGATGAAAAAATGTCATAACAACTTAATCTGACTGTACAAATGCTTGCTACAATTCTGGAAAGCTAAATAAGGAGAACATTTATATTAACAGGCACGTTGAATCACATGCTTTGCAGAAAAATAAATAACTCAATTGGAGTCCACATAAAAGCAATGAAAAATGACCCTATTCTGTGAGTATTCTTGTTCCTGTGAAAATTACAAACAAGAAAGTCTAGTCTTTTCAAGATTGTTTCACTACATTTGAAAAGTGATTGTATGTGGCTTTGAAAAGAGGCATTCAGAAAATTAATGAAAGCATTTTAACAGTTTCTTTTCATGGCTTTGTTTTTTTTTTGCTTTGGTTTTTTTCATGTTTAAAAAAATGGTGTCCAATGTTGAGAAGTTCTCCTATACTACTTTGACATCTGCTTTTCTGCCACAACAGAACATTAGGACATTTTAGAACAGTAGAAACATGTCAGTCTTGGAAATTTTATGCTCTTTATGTGAGAGACCAGCTGGAGTACATGGAGCTCTGCCTGTGGATGGATGACAGAGAGTTTATGGGTTAAGATTAAAGAGATGACAGGCAAAGGTGACATTACAGTGGATGTCTGCTATAGGCCACCCAACCAGGAAGAAATAGTGGACGAGGCCCTCTACAGACAGACAGAAGCAGCCTGACATTCACAGACTCCGGTCCTCATGAGGGACTTCAGCCACCCAGATATCTTCTGGAGGAACAACAGAACAGGGCATAAGCAATCCAGGAGGTTCCTGGAGTACTTTGGTGACAACTTTTTCCTCCAAGTGACCGAGGAGACAATGTGAAGAGGTGTTCTGCTGGACCTCATACTCAAGAACAAGGAGTGGCTTGTTGGGGATGTGAATGTCAAAGACAGCCCTGGCTTCAGTGCCTATGAGATGGTGTAGTCCCACAGAATGAGTCCCTGGAGGGAAAGACGGGCCAAGAAAGCTGGTTAATGGTCAATGATCACAGCCTCCAAGCTTAAGAGGGATGCATCCCATTGAATATGATGTCAAGCAAAAACATCAGGAAGTCTGTGTGGATGAACAAATGGCTCCTGCCAAACTCGGACACAAAAAAGAAGCATACAGATGGTGGAAGCAAGGGCAAGTAATCTCGGGGGAATACAGAAGCATTACTGGAGCACCCAGGGATTAAGTTAGGAAAGCCAAAGCCCAAATGGAATTAAATCTGGCCAGGGATTTCAAAGACAATAAGGACGCTTTCAATAAGTATGTAGGTGACAAAAGGAAGAATGGGGAAACTGTGAGCCCATTGCTCGATGAAACAGGGGACTTGGTTACACAGAACAGAGAAAAAGCCTTCTTTGCCTCAGTCTTTACTAGCAAAAGGGGTCTTCAGGAATCCCAGAGAGCAGAGACTGGGGAGAAATGCTGGAGCAAGGAAGATGTACCCTTGGTGGAAGAGGATCAGGTTAGGAATAGTTAAGCAATGTGGACATACGTAAATTCATGGGCCCTGATGGGATGCATCCACAAGTGCTGAGTGAGCTGGAAGATGTCATTGCAAGGCCACTCTCACCAATCTATGATCAGTCATGGAGACTAGGAGAACTGCTCAAAGACTGGAGGAAAGCAATTGTCACTTGTATCTTCAAGAAGGGCAAGTAGGAGGACCCAGGGAACTACAGGCCAGTCAGCTTCACTTCAGTCCCTGGGAAGGTGATGGAGCAGCTAATCCTGGGAACTGTTTTGAGGCACATGAACAACAAGAAAATCATTAGGCATAGTCAGCATGGCTTCACCAAGGGGAAATCATGTTTGACCAACTTGATCAACTTTGGCAACGAATAGGCCTCAAAGATGATTAAGGGATTGGGGTATCTTTCCTATGAGAAAAGGCTGAGACAACTGTGACTGTTTAGCCTAGAGATTGTCTGGGGAACACTTTTTAAATTTATGTAAGTACTTGAAGGGAAAGTGCAAACAGGATGGAGCCAGGCTCTTTTCAGTGGTGCCCAGTGACAGGACCAGAGGCAATGGGCACAAACTGCAACAGGAGGCTCCCTCTGATATCAGGAAATGCTTTTGCACTGTGAGGGTGACCAAGTATTGTGGAGTTTCCATCCGCAGAGATATTCAAAAGCTGCCTCCACACAGTCCTGAGCAACTGGCCCTAGGTGGCCCTGCTTGAGCAAGGTTGTTGGACCAGATGACCTCCAGAGGTCTCTTCCAAACTCAACCATTGAGTTCGATTCTGTGTATTCAGCATGAGGGACCTTTTCTATTGTGGCAGCAGTGCTACATAAAGGAGTTTCCTGCTTTTCCTTCCACTCAAAACCATCTCCTTTCTCAGACACTATGCTACTGAAGTGTACAATTTCCTGACAATTCACAGGACTTAACAATCAACCCACAGTCTTTTCCTTTCCCACTTCAGAAAACTGAGAAAAAGGTGAGAACAGGTAAACAGTGAAAAAAAATGGGGATATTTTATTTCTTTCCTACTTTCATGCATGCAATATTTTTAAAGCCTGAACTTATAAATAACTGTATTTCCTTTCAAGTATATTTAGATGGCTATCAAAAGGTAATTTTGATTCAGACAAGATTCATTGTTTCTCTTATAAACACATTGTAGAGCAGAATAAAAATAAAATTCACTTATTATTTTTATTTTTAAAAAGTGAACATAAATTGGACCTCCTTTTGAATCCATTTTGCCTGTTTAAAGACATCTTACATTTGGCCCTGGCCAGAAGGTCAATCATGGTACAAAGCATGAAAACAGTTTTATTAATTCAAAGTATCAGATGGATGAACAACACTCATAATGGCAAAATCAAGAATAATCACAGATGAGATATTCTCACATATGACTGCTACAAACTTTGTGTACCTGTGTATATCAGTATTTCTCTTGGTCTCTGTGCCAGTGCTGCATCTCATGTCTAAGGATTTATAACTTTATATTGCCTTGGACTGTCTTATGAGTGTTACAAGGATGTACTGAAAGCATATTAGCAAACATTAACAAGACAATCACAAAATCCTTGCTTTTTAGCAAGTTTTCTTAAGTAGCCAAAAAATGCATTCAGACATGAAAGAAAGAAAGAAAGAATGCTTATACTAAACTTCCTCAAATTGTAAAAAAGCATTCTTTCACATCTGGGGACACTAAAAATACTCTGAAAACTGTAATCAGAAAAATATGTACAAATGCTCTGGACAAACATGCAAACGTTAGACTGGCTTCTTACTTTAAATGGATTGTCTGAGCTCCACTTTCTTCTCCTGTTCACTAGTACATTTACCCACCTAGGTCTTCGTGCTGTTTTCACTTGCTTCCCTGCTGCTGCGTTTTGATCTTTGCTTCCTCTCTCTCTCCCTTACTGTTCTTTTCAACAGTGTTCTGCTTTTTGTTTGATGAGCAGTGAAAATTGCAAGATTCCTGACCTCTAAAGAACAAACAGAACTTCAGAAATCAGGAATCTTGTAAATTGTACTTGCCTGCTGGTATATGGAATACTATTAAACATCAAGGATGACTATCTTAAAAAAAAAAAAAGGTGTATATAAAAGGTCTTATGGTGCATTATTGTGGATGGAATAACTTCAGACTCTGGCATTCATTAGTACATGAATTCCTGGCAAAGCTTGTTTGTTTTTAATTTTGCAGAACAAAAGCAATTTCAAGTTAAAGGCTGAAGTAATTTTTTTCCCCAATTAGAATACTTCTGGAATGAAGGGTTTATCATTTACAGTATCCAAATTGTTATTACTTTCCTTTTTCCTTTCCCCATTTGGACAATAAAAGTGGAACATTATGCACGAGAGATGGTGGTGGTTTCATGGTTAACTTGCATAACCCCTGTGTCTTGAATAACATAAAGATTCCATTTTTCTAAAAGCCTGTCAAGCACAGAACATACAACATATAGTCTGTAGTATATGGGAATTCAGGTATATTTGGTATTCTATGGTATGCAGTAGTCAAATCAGACAGACATGTTAATTAGTTTAGCACATGCATGAGAATAAAAATAATTCATGGAATGGTAGCTAAAAGGTAGTATGCACATCTGTACAGAAAAGCAGTAAATTCTTTTGAGACCAGCTTTACCTAATGCATAGCCACTTAGTTCACTTCATTCTTGGGATGTCAGTGAAAACTAAACAAAATTTGTACTAGTAAATATGAAGCAAAAAACTTCCATGTCAACAGTTTACTTATTTTCAGTTGTAGGAATGTTATTAATAAACTCAGAAATTAAGTACCTTATAGCAGTTCAAGCCTCCAACATGCTTTAAAATTCTTTATTCTCATGCAGCAGTGAATCAGCAGCAAGTTGGATGAGTGCAGCTTTCACTTCTAGAAAAACCTTATCTGCATATATAATTTTCTATTTTTAGCAGTATACTTTTCAGGGCTCTGAGTGTACTAATAGGCCTCAGATGCCTCAACTGGCCTTGCTAGCAACCTCAGCAGCCCAATTAAACTCAGGTCTGATCACCCAGACCTTGCCCAAGCCATGCTGTAGATACATCTGTACCCAACTGTCCTGTTTTTCTAATTACAAGTTAAAATTAGGATGCTTATGGGTTTCGAACTGCTTGGCAGGGAAAAGAAGGAAGTTCAATGCTTAGCATATAATTCTAATACAGTTTGGGTAGAGCATCAAATAGGATATATGAAGCTGTCTAGAAATGGAAGAGTCTGAGGCCACCTAAGCCATCCTGAGGCTGGGCTGTACAAGCTACCTATGTCAGCTGACAACTCTTCCTCATTAGCCCTAAAGCTGTAGCAATCTCTAGTCTATGCCCATAGATAACGCATTCTTCTTTTAGCAAGAAGATTCTTTCAAGGACATCTTGTGAATAGCTACCTCTCTCCAGCAGAGAGTGACCAGACCAAACATTTAGCAAATATGATCTCTCCCACTTTCCTTTTTCTTTGTAAAACCACAACGAATCTAAAGAAGTCTCCTAAATTGTTACAAGAAATCTTATCCCATCCTCCCATCCAACTCCTTAGTTAAGTAGGGTCAGTTTGTGATCCTGATGAGAGTAGGCTTGGTGGGGGTACTGTGTTTTGAAAAAGTAGTCACCTCAAGACATACTGGCATAAAGACAGAGGTGTAGAGTGAGATACTGTGAGGTGTTATATTGTACATATTAAAAAAAAAAACCAAAAACAATCAAAAAAAACCAAAAAGGAGAAAAGAAGTAAATAAGTAAGGAAAGAAATACATTTTCTGTTGGACAAAGGAAAATAGGTAGAAAAAGGAGGTGTTTTTTTTCCTTTCCCTTAGGAAAGGAGATACTGATTTCACTATTTCAAGGTATTGTGTCATTACCCTATATTACGAACATTGCTCATGTAATCCTTCCACATGTATTTCCCAAAAAACTTCCAGGTCAAGTAAGCTGTCTCACTTTTAAATGTCAGAGTGGTTATTTTCAGGATGTAGAAATCCATCATTACAGAACTTTAAGCTAGATCAAATCTACATAAGTTGCATTTTTTAAAACTTACTTGAAAACAAATAAAATAAAAATAAAATTACCTTACATATAAAGTACAGAAAATCATAGTACATATCTGTATTTAATGATTAAAAGTGAGGATACAACAGGACAAAATATATAGGAAAAGCAAACAGTATGTCAGCTAACGTTCTAATATTTTGTCTACAGTTCAGACAAGTTGGCTTTTTATTAGATATGTCTGCATCAGTAGATTTCTTTGGCTGAAATAGCACACATTTTTTAACATACAGGAGGTTGGTAAACTTCTCCAGCCTCCTAGATGTTGCACCTGAGTTTATCATCCTCAGAAATAATAAAGAGTAGCTGCTAGATGTGAAGTCAAGCCTTTCAAAATGGAGAATGCTCTTCCAGCTGAGGTCAGGACAAGTAGCCAATGTTAACTGTCACATCATTCATTGCTCATGGTCCTGCAGCAAAAGAAAATTGCTTAGCTGTTCACAAAGTAAAATTTGCACTAGGTTCCTGTTAGCAATTTATTTCCACTCCTGTAACTGTGATCTCTTAACTGTAACCATCTCTTCTCTTTCCCTGGGCTTTTAATGTGAACAATAATTTAACTAATTGAGATTGAGACGGGAATAAATATCCTTGCTATCACCTACTGTTTGGAAGTACAAATACCATTATTTATTCAAGACAGTTTTCTGCAGGTTTTTCAATACTTAGTTCTAGTTAGGACATTTGGAGTATTATGTAATATCTCTTTAATCTTCTGTTCATAGACGGGCTCCAAATGGTTACTGGTACTAAATGAAGTTCTGACAGTGGCGCAGCTATGCTGCTAGGACTTTGTTTTCAGTAACATATTTAGAGAAGTCACTTAGTCTGACCGGGGTGAAATATTCCATCTGTAGAAGTAGGAATGGTATACATTTTATTGGTAACCACAGTTAGTTCATGCTAGGTTTTTCTAAGGTCGTATTCTGGAAGCCTCAGCACTGAGGCTTACAATTAGAATGGAAGTGTTGAATTAAGCATTGGCTAATTCTCTCTCAGTGAAATTATTCCAGTATGATATTAATACAGTTGATTACCAATGGACTCTTTTTTTTTACGTTCAAATAAGAGCAGAATCTAGATTGCTGAATGTGGCTGAAGACATATAAAGCTATGCCTGCACCATCTCTGCCCCTGCTGTGCTTGATTCCTGAATGTTTTTGATCTTGCACAGGACTTTAGAACAGTGAAACAGAGATAGAAAATTATCCCACTTTGTTTACCAGCGTAATACATCTCCTTTAACATGGCTATTTGATGTAAAGGGCATGAAAAAGGGGTGTCCCCTTGTACCGGTTCAGTGGATACCAAGAGATTTGTTGAATTCTGTCCCTTCTGTAATTGCTAAAGCATTTTTAAAAGCACTCTGAAACCCCTGACCCCCTCAGGTCTTGGAATCATTAATAGGTAAGTATTTTGTAAACTGCTTAGATTCAGCCTGAGCTCTGACTACAAACCCCACCCACACTTGCAGCAAGCAACCTCAGAACATTTCTAGGAAACACTAAAGGTTTGCAACTTATAGCAACCTCGGAGGGTGCTATAAGCACAGGATGTATCATCCCAGGAATCAGCAACACAAGTGTCCCTACAGCCACCCTCAAGCATGCCAACTGCTAAGTCATGAGGGAGTGTTATGGTTCTGGCCTGGAGGCTACCCTAGGCATCGCTCTACACATCTTGTACTATATCCTCTCAGAAGGAGTGAATTCTTGCTGCGCATTGTTAAATGTCGGATCCGGCTTGGAACTATCAGTAGCAAAACTGTCTTTCTGACTAAGGGATGCACGTTGAATAACTTTCCTTATGTGTTTACTTATGGGTTTGAAATTGACAGGAACACCATGTTTTTGATATTTATAAATTCTTCTCAGATTTCCTTTTCTGAGAGAGTTCTTTCTAACTCACTAAAGAATTTAACAGATTCACCTAATAAGAGCAGGAACAGAAGGTGAGGGGAGAAGAGAGCTCCAGGTATACTAAATGTGCATCTAGTGAATTATATTCCTTCAAAGCACTTACCTGCAGCTGTTTGTAATTTACATAATGGAGACCATGGATTCAGAAGGATAAGATCAGTGCAGTTATTGGAAAAAATAATAATGTTATTTATAATTTGTATAGCATATCCCATTAATTGTTTTTTTAGTAGGATTTTTAATTTGGCTTGCTAATGTTTTTAATTTCTTGTTCTTGTTTAATTTTCACACAGAAATTTTGTGTGTAGACTTTTTGAGATTCTTACATGGAAGATTTGTTTACATATTTATTTTAATTGCATATAGTGTGGCATGATGACTATTGCAATTCCCTTTCTGAAGTTGCATGGGACAAGCAGCTGATCTGAATCCCTAATCACAGTTCCCATGAGGGACTGGAAAAGTCTACATTTTCAGGTCACCCAACAGGCTAGCTGCGTAACCGATGCATCACCCTGATACAGCAGCTTGTGATTCATAGGGATCCATCAATCATCCCTTCCTTGTGATATTTTGCAAGTGTGCCTTTGTCTATATAAAGATTTTAGTAAGGTGCTTACCTGTGATGTAGCATGAAGAATTTTGTACAATAGGAAATTAATATTTTCTTTAAACCTTTCTTACTGACATCTGTATCTCCTGGTTTGATGCACCCTGTTTCTGTAAGTGCTAAGAAGTATAATGTATTCTAGGGAGTAAGCTTCATGAGATTATGATAAAGCTAGGAGACATGTAAAAACCCAGGAACAGAACACCCAGCAGAAATCAAGCAAAACATAGTAAACTTGAAGCTGAGCAGAAAACAGGCTCCATCTGAAGCTGAAGTGGTACATAGGGAAGAAAAGATTGGTTAATGTTGTGAGCAGCTGGGGGGGCGGGGGTGTACAACAGACATGGAAAAGGACAATCTGGAGGAATGGTTTCAGTTCTCAAGTAGGAGGCTAAGGAATCAAAAATAAATCAAAAACCAGTACCCTGTCCAGTCTGAACAGTCTGAAACAGAGAAACAGTGGCAGAGGAGAGTGCTGTACCTTGGTTATACCTGTAGCTTTAGGAATCTGATTCAAGCCCTCAGAAACAGCTGGTGCATCAGCATGGCAACAATGAAGAGGAGTCTCCAAAGGAGCATCACATTCAACACAACATCCACATAATTTACATGCCGTTTTGAATGTCAGCTATTGAGGGCAACACAGTCACAACTTGAGAAAAATGAAACCACTACACTGTATCAAGATGCCAAACTAAGAATAGTTGTATTTTATCTTGAAATAAAACTACTTAAATCTCTGCAGCTTTCTCATGGTAGCTACCCATATGCTATGAGTAGTATATGACTAACTTTTCAACAGTCACTTAGGGCTAAGGAACCTGAGGGAGACCTCTTTCATTCATAGTGGGATACAGTCTACTGAACTTCTGATGTCTGCACTATAGACACTTGCATCTGATTTGTTTACCTGGGATCATTTTATATTTGATAGAGAACATTGGATATTTTTATAGCATGGTTCCTTCAGCTTACTTGGGACAACTACAGGAAGGAAATTCTAGCATAGCAAAAATTCTATCCCTCTCAAATTATTTCTATCAATTCTGATAGAAGGAGCTAAGGATGACTACTCATCTGTAGTTATTGTTATTGGATGGATGAGTTCCACTTTCAGTTTTGTTACATGAACATGGTGTTATGACTGGACCTGAAGTAAGTCAGCCATGCTTTGAGCAGAGGTTTACATCAGATGACCTCCAGAGATTCTTTCCAACCTGAATTATTATATCATTTTACAATTCTAGGACTTCTAGGTCAACATTTGACACTTGTTCATTACAATCACTTTAAGAAGCTACATAACTTCTCTGTCATTCATACGAACTATTTTAAGAAAAACAAACAAATGACATTTCTCCCTATGTTTAAAGGACAGTTGAGGACTCAGTAAGAAATACAGTTTTGTAATCACAATAGCAGAAGTAGAAGCACAAAGAAGTTATTCCTGTGATTTGGCTACAGTCACGTAATTACTTTTATTTTAAGGGCTTCTATGTATTACTTTTCATTACCTTCTTAAGTATTCTGAAGAAGTACATATAACATAAAAGTAAACTAAGGTAAACTATATTGTAACTTAAAGACAAATAAACTATCTGAAAGAAATCTTTCTATTGTACCTGGCACTTCTTGTTTGAGCCAAGCTCTGTTGTGATATTGGGATTTTGCTCACTTACATGCATTGCCCAATCCCATTTAGAAGTCATACATTGTTATGGTTAATGATCATATCAGGCTTAATAGTAGAAGAGATGGCTCTTGATCATCACTGTCGTGATTTAGAGAGAAACCTGTCTCTGTCCTATCCAATCTTTTTTTTTTTTTTCCAGTACTCAGAAAATAGATTCTCATTAAACAACTAGTTTAAACATTTTATTGGGCATTAGCTAATGCTATTAGAATTTACTCTGAGACGTGTCTTAAGTCAGTTTGGGAACTTTAAATTGTAATCTGTGAAGGATAGATGTTGTTTTAGCACCTAAACTGCAGTGGCTGATGCAAGGAACTGAAAGCAAAACTCAGCATACCCAAAGACTAAACTTTTCAGTAGTTGCTTATGACTAGAGGTAGCCATAACCTTAGCCACTTGTTTTTCTTTTTAAAATAAGGCGCTCTAAATTAAACTCAGAAATATATTTCCTCTTTGACCAGTTTAGTTTTCTAGTAAATTCTGTTTACTGCAATGGAAAAAAATAACAAGGATGTACTTTATCCATTTTTAAAAGGTATTTAATTTTTTTGAATTCCATAAATAGAACAGTAGTAACAAAGAACAGAGTGTTAATAGTTTCATGATGCTATCTCTCCAGTTATTACTTTTTATATCTTATTTATTTAATATCTCTTGGTCAATGGTTCTAAAATACTTGCTATAATGAAAAGGTTTGTTTTTTCCATTACTGAAAGCAGTGAGGTAAGTATCACTATATACTGAGAGATAGGCCAGACTACACAGCCAGAGGAGGAGATAGTACCGCTGCTTGGTGAAACACAGAGAACACTGATCATTCTGACCATCTCTTTTTGACATCTAGCAGTCGCTATTGTATGTTTGTAGATGAATGCTTTTTCAGGCTGATCACCTGGAGCTGCTGAAAGTAAAGACGTCTGCCATTTTCATGCTTATGTGGTCTTAGACAAAACTGCCTCTGTTGTTCACTTGACAGAGGAGAATACAGCTCGCCTTACTGTAGAAAGCCTGGGACCAGACTTTCAACATCAGGTCTTTTTGCCAGACAATACCTTTTCCATGATCAAAGCATACAAGGGATGTAGTAGTCACATTCAAGTTCGTATTCACTCTCCTTTGCGGACAATGGAAAGGGAAAGGAAGAAACACATTTAACCCAGAGAAACAATCCGATTATTTTCCAGCTATCTGAATTTTACTGAAGAATAGAATTTGTGATCAAAGATATAAGTAGCAGCATTTGTTTAAATTCCCCTGTTGCTGCCCAGTCCACTAACAAATGTTTTTTTCTTTGAGGCTTTCTTTAATATCTTTTTCCCAATGTGACTTTTCAAATACTGCTTTCCAATACATCATTTTCTTACATTTTCCCCCTAAAGCCCCTTATTAAACTAAATAAATATATCATGTTTAGAAATGCAGTCACTGAAATGCAGTCATATTCATAAACACGTGACTACTGATGATCAAGGAATATTTTAAACCTCTTATATTTTCCCTTATTGACTGATGTGGTGTGCAGTACATTGATTCATCAGGTGTGTTAAAAACAACTGCCAAATTAATGGATTCTTTTCTGTTTGGAAAACCATGTATTTGCAGCTACTGAAAGCTGGTCTGAAAATGGAGCTTGTAAAAACTACTTCTGTGTATACCAGCTAAACATGTATAGTTTAACATCATCAACAGTGTATTTTGATTGAATCTGTAATTACATTTGTTCATTGCCACGTAATATCATATTATCAAATTGGTTTCCTTAGCTTTTAATTCATTATTAGAAATTTCTTTACTAAAACTGTAACTTGTCTATCCACTAAGTTAAACTACTGGCATTCATTTATGAATAGATATATTATTTTACAGTTTTCAGCACCCTTGAAACACAGTAATGAAAAGTTGTGATGATATAAAAAATTCAAACAGTAACATTCAAATATTTGGGATTTTATTTGTGTTTTTAAAATAATGTATACTTGCATTACTGTTAGGAATATAAAAGACATTTTAATACTTTTAAGCAAGACTTATCTATGGCTACTACACTTCAGACTGTATCTGAGCGACCTACAGTTTTCTTAATGTGGGAACTTATTGTTTGTCGCTTTTATTGTCATCACTTTTCCACACAAAAAAAAGGGAAAATAGTCAAAGAAGACTAGATTATTACTTTAAAAATACCACAAAAAATATATGCAGGTTGTAATGCTCATGTTCCAGAGAGTGACTGTGACCTCCATATTAATTTCCATCAAATTCCCATGGTATCTAAAAATCTGTTGGGGATGTCTATTTTTGGGCTACCTGTATGCCATCTATGTAGCTGCTCTTATTTGGAAAAGTGGCAAGAATCAGTGCACAGGCTTCTATAGTCTTTCAGAAGTGTCCAGTCAGTTAAGCATCCTCAAATCAGTCAGGTAACACCAGGTTTAGTTTATAGCACAGAAAAAGCAAATAGATTCACTTTTGCATGAGTGTTGGTAGTTATCATGGTAGTTAATTCAGAAAGTCAAAAATCTAGACTGAAATATGCCTCAGCCTGAAGTCTAGCCTAACAGGTCTCCTTACAAAGCCCTTGGTCTGACCACCTGGCTAAGTCAAGGCAAGATAGTCCTTCCATTTCACTTGCAGATGCCTCAGCTAGGTTGGCAGCTATGTAATAAATGATGAAACTCAAAAGCCAAATGCAGGAAATTCCTTAGCAGAGTTTTCAAATTCAAATGAAATCACACCACTGCTTTGAAAAAAAAAAAGAAAAAAGTTGGTACTATACTCAATGAAATCCCAGTTTTCTATTTCTTTTTCTAAAGGAACTAAATTAAAACTATTGTATGGCTTTGACTAGGACTGTAAATGCTCTCTGTTGATGTTTGAAGCTGAAATAATAGGTAGTAATTTATAAATTATATTTTATTCTGTGGCTTTTATAACTCGCGCAAATATATTTCTGAAACACCTAAGTTCTTGGATAAATTCTATCAGCTTCCATATGAAGAATGCAAGTTCTCCAGTTATTATTTTGAAATAAGGCTAAATATAATGATATATGCAATTCTTCTGAAACACAGTCTTAAAGGAATCCTATAAAATGCCTTTTTTAAATGCATGTGTTCTCAAATCAGTCATTTCTGCACCTCACAAGAATACTAGGTAATTCTGTAAGTATTCTGGACATTCCAAGGAAGCCCATGTGTATCATGGACATGCATTTCATGATAAATGAAAAACAAATAAAGAAATAATTTTGGTGATACACATTCGCTGTTCTGCTTAACAAAGAAGAAATTTATACCATGCATATTTAGTCATAACAATTTATTTACTGTGAATTTTATGTTAATAACTCCAGTTTCCTTCAGAATCTCAATATAGTCTTACATTCACCATTCCCTTATTTACCATCATCCTGATATGCTGTATGTAATCAATTTATGATATGTTTTAGGAGTATATGGTAAAATATAGTTATTACTGATATTAAACAATGTATATTAATACAATCTGCTTTATTGCAGTCTAGTTTCTCTCCAGTCATCCACTGTATTACTGAGTTCTTTTAGCAGAAAACTATTTTAAGACAAAGTTATTTAGTAAGAGTATATACCATAAACCAAATTAAAAACTAATATAATGTTTGTCTACTAAAGAAAAAGCTACCACAGACTTGTATTCTAATTTGCATATCCAATTCCATTATAAATAGTTAAAACTATTTTTTTATTTCATGTGGCTAACAAGTACATAAATATACAATATTGTACATATATACATACATATGTGTATATATATAATATACCTATATGTATATTTATTTACAATAAACCAGAATTCAACAAACTATTCTCACACTCTTCCCAATCATTTCAAATAAGCTTGACAAATAATTTACATTAGGACCTTAACTATCATGCCCTCAGTAGCAAGCTAAGTTTTACTAGCCTTACATAAAATGTCATTAAACTGTCAATTAAAGCAAGTTTTAACACTCAGCTTTGAATCTCAGCAAGATTTTTTCAGTTTCTTGGTTTCTCCCCTTATTATTACAAAACATTCTTAAACCTGGCTTGAAACCACATTAATCTCTACCATAGTTATTTGCAGTTGCATAATGGGTGGATTGCTGCCCATGTAGTTTTACCCAGATGGATGGTATGGGCCTCACCTGCTGGGGATGGGATGGCACCATCAGGATGAAGTCACTTTGCATTTTTAATAGCAGAATAATACTTTCGTAATAACAAATGTGTAGATCCAGAAGAAAATCATACAATTTACTGGAATTGAGTAAGCAGCTGGGACCTTTGGCAAATGTTGCTATTCTTGCCTGCCATTGAGTGTTTATTCTAAAAGCATCTGTAACGCTGCAGGCAACATTTTTTTGTGAGTGAAGAACCCTGTGTGTTAAGTGTCGAGTACCTCACATTTCCTTCAAACACAGCTTGAAAACTTTCCTGATTTTGAAACTTTTTCCTTTATTGTCTTGTGAATGAGGCAGGAAATGAAATCTAACTAATACAAGGCTACAAATAGACTATGTATTTTTCTCTTTAGAAATGCAAACTGATTATTGCATCAACAAGTTTGGGATTCCCATGCTGATGTTCAACTACATAAATTAGTCAGTCTACAGCTAAAATGTTTCTTTCTTTTTCAATAAAACTTCCATCCACTTTGTGTCCTCATTCATTTTCATCTTTGTTATGAATAGTTAAATGAAATATGAAACTCCTTAAAACTACAGAGCAAAATTTCTTCTCAGTTTGGCTGTGTATTGTCAATAAATTCCTTGACTATTTTTTCTTCCTAGATTCTTGTTAATCATTGGGGCATAAGCACCTTATGATAAAGAAAGAGAAGAAAGTAATTTGGGGAGGCATTTAAGTAGAAAATAATGCAATATTTACTCAACAACGATGCTTCCTTACAGAAGCCTTTAGAGAGCAGAATAAAGAAAAATGAAGAGAGTAAGATAATTAAGGACAAACTGGTAATGTTTCTCTCAGTCTTAGACAGTTTGTTGGTGGTTTTATGGAACATTTCTGACTGGGCTGGTGGATTGGCTTCTATCCCTTTCTCTTTATGTTCTTGAGAACTTGGAGCAAACACCTTGAACCAAAACTTCCAAAGATAATATTTTAACTATGCTGAAATTTTACTCGTTTCCGTTTTATTTTTTTAATCTTTTGCTACACATCTTCTTGAATAGTAAATAGAACATTCTCATGTGTCCTCATCAACTGCTAGCTGCATTAGAGGCTGCTAGAGTTTCCAGTTTTGAAGTGTTTATTTAGGTTTTTCAGCACTTCTGATGGCTATGGTACACATCTGGGGGAAGTATACAAGACATTCTCTAATCTGTTAGTAGAAACATTCTGTTACAGCACAAACAAAAGTTGCATGTTTGTTCACAGTCCCTTTCCCTCACACTGATCCTCTTCTAGAAAATGTCTTCAGAAAGACTTTTCGTTATAATTAATCAAGCAGTAGGTCATCTGAGTTCTGTTTCTCTTCCAGAACAAAAGAAAAATTATTCAGTAATCCTTTGCAGGTAATACTGATTTGTCTTCCTCAATATTTTTATTTTATTTTTAAGTAGTCAACACTTTTTCTAATTTGTATGCTAATTACAGAAAAAATGGCATACAAATGTATAAGAAAGCTGTAAGAACAGTAGTTATTTCTTCTGCGGTTTTCCATTCACCTTCCTCTTTTCAGCCCAATACTTAAATAACTACTGAAGAACAGGTATTGAAAGGGGGAACAACCTATCCTCAGAAGCCTTACTCGTGGTGAAACAAAGAACATCTGAAAATAAACTGGTCATTTATTCGGAATACTGTGTTATTCCTGTGTTTAACACTAACTGGATGTTTCGACTGAAGGTAATTTATGGTTTCACAAGGCTAGAAGTTCTTTTTAATTTGTAAAACTGGTGCTCTTAGTAAGGTTCCTGTCAGAGGGAAAAAAAAAAAAAGCCTGAAGAAAACTACCAGTTCTTGCTAAAAAACCATGATGATCCCAATTCATCCTTTCATTATTCCAAAATATTTCAAGTAATTCAAAGCTCTCCCTCATCCTCTTGTTTTCTGGCACTGATCTGACCCATTATTTAGATGATCTGAGTCAGTAACCTGATTCTTTTCTTTTTTTTTTTTTTTTTTGTTTTTCTTTCTTTTTTTTTCTTCCTGCTGGGCTAAATTATTGCTGCCATAGGGAGCTTAACTGTCCATCTGAAGTCAGTAACATCAGTAAGATGTCACTTTACTTGGGATGGGATATAATATTGCACAGTTCATGTCTATAAAACAAGCTAGACTAGAAATCCAAGGTGGTCTGTCATGGTGATTTGTTATAAGCATGAGAATATTGCTCTTTTTGATGTATGTTATTAGCTAACATTTGGAGTCCAGCAGATTGTATCAATTATGAGAAGAAACTTCCTCTAAAGAACTGCTTAATTTGATGCAGTCCTGTTTATTTATACACAAATTTTGTTTTAATCCTGATCATTGCACAAATCAGATAAAAAGAGAATTGGAACTGTGACCACAGAAACCCTAATCTAAAACTCTCTAGAGACAGTTATGCCCCTGGTATTTGCCAGGTAATAGCCTTTAGTTTTCAGCCTTTCTCTGAACTTGATTTTGAGGAGAGAATTTCTATTTCTCCCTCAAATGTCATATCCACTAAATAATATCTATGAAATATTTCTACACATCTAACTCACATTCTAATCTTGTCTCAGTCTTGGGTAGTGCTCCGTTTGTTCTGGTACTGCAGAGCTTATAAAAAGAACATTTCAGAGCTTTCTTAATTCAAACATTAATAGAATGCCTATCCCCAGACCATTTTGAAGTTTTTGAATAATTCAGATTCTGTTTCATATCCATGGGAGTCTGTGTCTTCCAAAGTGAAAGGTTTTGGGGCTGGTAAGGAGACAGAGAAATAATTTTCCTTTTTAAGCTTTTTTAATGTGTCTAATGCAAATATATAGCTGCAAAGAGAGAGATGACATTTAGTCTGGTGTAATAATAACAACATCTTTAGAGGCCAGTCTGTTGTATCCTTCATATGACATGAAAACTGTGAATTTCATTGCAAAAAAGTTATGATTTAAAGTAAAATTCACGTTGGAAAAAAAACCCCATGGCTTCTGAAGAAATGAAGGATTAATGGAATCCAATATAAAAGGAGGATGAGAAAGGTATTTTGAGAAACGCTGACATATTTATGTAGCAAGCATGAAGCACTAGGTCTGGATCTAATTATTTGTTAGTCTACCAGTAGTTAGATTTTGATCAGTTCAAAAAATCTAGTAACATTATAATTTGTTAGGCTACAGAAATTTAAATGTAAGGAAAAATAATATCTACTTCAGAACAAAATTATATGTTACTTGTCTTGATTAATTAGTTACAAGATAAAGTTGTAATTCAGTTAAATACGTCTACCTGCCATTTCTAGTGATTGCTAACTACTAAAAATGTACTCATCTGCAGAATGTTCTTTTTAAGGTCAATAGATAAATTCCCTTAAGTATACCAAATTCTATTTCTTTATTTTACTGTTGATTCAGGACTTTACAATGTGAAATCACAGATCACTGGAACAAACTTAGAATTGTTTTAAATGAGTTTTCGAAAACTAATATCAGAAAGTTAAGCAAAGTTGAGACCATGTTTGTTTCTGCTTACTGTAAAGTACAGTTATACACACTTAGTGTGACTAGTGTTAGTTTTAACAAAGCCTTTTAATGGCTTTAAAATAGACAATAAAAACTTGCCTTACATCAGTCTCCACACTGATGTTACCTAAATATGGACAACTAAAGCTTAGGAGCTAAATCAGCTTCATAGACTTCCTAAACAGATAGTTGAGAGACAATTGATAGTGGAGCAAGGAATTTATTTCACTTGCTGTTTGCTTCTCTTTCTTTATATGTACAAATGTGGAATGGTGTAGATCTAATTTGTAGGTAGCCAGATTTAGGCAAATTTTGTTTAGCACATGACTTGTGCATATTTATGCAGAATTTTTATATTTCAAATAATTTTTATCAATATCTTTATGAAAGTATATATATACTATTATGGTAACAGATAGAGAATGAGGTTGATGAACTTGTAACCTAAGTAAACTAGCACAGATAGAAGGTCTTGAAAAATATCCACTTTTTCTCTACTTAATCTTGTTTTACTGGAGAGAAGACTCAAGTCAAAACTGTCTTGCATATAAAATTACTTTAATATGAAGAAATTATTTATATATTTTTAAAATTTAAAATTAAATGCAGTCCTCGTTTCCACATGGGCTTCTTTATTTTATGCAGCATTCCATCCAAGGATCTGGGAGGACAATAAGTCATTTCTTTTTTCCTTTATTTCCAACTTATTAAGTGAAAGAATTGACATGCTACTGCTACAAGAGCTGTAAACTACCTCCAGTTGGGAAGAGTTGCATCATTTTTGTGACAATGTCATTTTGTGATAATGGTTTGAGAAATATTATGGCAGTTATGAAAATAGAAAGTACTAACAACAGTTCCTGAAGGATATGGAGCTTTTTGCTGTAAAAATAAATGCTAACAAGCTGCAGAAGTACTCTCTCCTTATGGCTGATGCCTTCTCAGAAACAATACTATAGTCATCGGCTCATACTCTTCCTTCAAATGAAAGAATATGAAACAGTATCATTTAGAGTTTTATTTGCCTCAAGCATTTGCAATCAAAAAGATATTGTTATATATTCAGAGAATGTTTTAAGCTTGATAACTACTTTCTGAATAGCTTTTTAGTCTTTCATCCATGTAAATTATGCAGTGTCTACCTGAAAAAAAAATTGTTTCTTGCAATGATGCATTAACAGAGAGAACAAAGAAGAAAGTCTCTTCTCAGTAACAGATTAACAACAGAATATGTAGTTGTCTTTTGATCCTTTTTCTGCCATCAAATCTAAGCCACCGTACAGCTGCCAGTAATATACTGATATTTGTCCAAAGTTACCACACAGCCATACCTGAGAAATTAGCTTTTAGTTGCCACACAGATATACATAATTTACCAGGTAGCATTACATATTTCCCACGGTTTGTTTCAGTCTTCGGTAATGACTACTGCATTTGTAATATTAATGTAGAATTTGAAAACAACTTACAGAAATCACTGTCAAAAGGCAATATAATGAGGCATATATTTTACATTGATTAGCCCAAATAGAAAAATATATTGGGTAGAGAAGATACCAATAGAGAAGTATAATGGGTACTTTTTCTCTGAAGTTTATTACAAAACCAGACATTGACTGCTGCAAAGTAGTCATCTATTCTGTAAACATTCTGGAATTATCCACTGAATTTTTGTCAGTTTAGATTAAAGAAGCTTAAATCTAACCAGTAATAGCTGCAAAATTATTAAGATTATCAGTCTACTAGAATTTGTTCCACGTAAGAAAAACAAGAATGGGGAAGAAAAAAAAAAAAAGATTGTGGTTTAGCTAAATGAAGGCATAAACACAGATAAATTTACTTGAACAGATGGGCATAAACTGGCCAGTAATAAACTCAAACTATAAGTTCCATACTGTCTTGCTTTCAGAGCTGTGAGGTTCTGAAACAATTTTCAGATGGATTTCTTGACCTACTGTTGTTCATATAATAACACTGAATATAGTAATGAATGTATGTATGTACCTGCAACAGTAATTGAAGACACCACATATCCCTTTCATTCCTTTGTTAAAGAAATGTGATCAAATCAAATCCACCCATCCCTGCTGTTTAATTAAGATTTCTCAGAGGGTAATATTTTCTTACTTCAACAGTCAGGACTCAGATTGCCAGTGTGTGTCTGCTCAAACAAAGGACTTAAATAATTTTCATTTTAAAAAGCATGTATTCTTTATGTTCCTACTACCAAATGGCTGATATTTTTTTTTCAAAACCCAAATATTCAAAACCAACAATTTTCTTAAAGAGCAGATGAGTTACATTTCCAGTAAGAAAGGAAAAGACTGAAGAAAATGCATGACTGAAAGTATTATGCACTTGTATTTCTCAAAAAACTGCTTTTGTTCCAATATAATTTTGAAAGCACTTTAAGCATTTTTTCCCATGAACATAAATACCTGTGATGGGTTGACCCTGGCTGGATGCTAGGTGCCCACCAAAGCCGTTCTATCAGTCCCTTCTCCTCAGCTGGACAAGGGAGAGAAAATATAATAAAGGGCTTCTGGGTCGAGATAAAGAGAGGAGAGACCACTCACCAATTACCATGGTGGGCAAAACTGACTCAGCTTGGGGGAAATTAACTCAATTTATTACAGATCAACCAGAGTAGGATAATGAGAAATAAAGCCAAATCTCACAACACCTTCCCTCCACCCCTCCCTTCTTCCCGGGCACAACTTCACTCCCGGATTCTCTACCTACCCCCCCCCAGCAGCACAGGGGGACAGGGAATGGAGGTTGAGGTCAGTTCGTCACACGTTATTTCTGCCGCTTCATCCTCCTCAGGGGCTGGACTCATCACAGTCTTGCCTCACTCCAGCGTGGGGTTCCTCCCACGGGAGACGGTCCTCCACAACCTTCTCCAACATGGGGCCACACTCCGGTGTTACCACTATCGATGATTGGATCAACCTTGGCTGGCAGCGGGTCCATCTTAGAGCCAGTGGTATTGTCTCTGTCGGACATGGGGGAAGCTTCCAGCAACTTCTCACAGAAGCCACCCCTGTAACCCACCCCCCCACACCAAAACCTTGCCACAGAAACCCAATACATTACCAAAAAAGATACTATTCTTTGCGTGTCACTTAAACTTTAAGTGTATGAAGTTTGGTATTACATTTTTCCTTGTTCTTTCCTACTGATTGTGTTTCTATTTTCCTTATGCATAATTCACAGACCCACATAACTTTTCTAGTTGTCATCTATGCTCCAGATACTGCTTTCATGCTCATCTTTAGTTCAGGAGGATGTAGGGCTTTTTCTTCAGTAGGTTTAAGGAACACTACATTATCCCTTGATGGTCTTTAATTTGCACTTACTTCACATGAAATACTGTACAGACTCACAGTTCTTTTAAATTTAACAAAACACCAAGCCATCTCTTGACCTTTGGAGAATCTCTGTTTCTTCAAACAGCAGGATGAAAAAGAATAAAAGTAAAAAAGAATGAGGTTCACAGTTTTACCAAATATTATTTTATCTTCATTTATGGAGAAAGGAAGAAGTTTGACAGCCTCTTAAGTAAAATTTTGCCATACTGCAACTAGATTATTGAAGTCTAGTGTATTGGGTCTGGCTGAGATGGAGTTAATTCTCCCCATAGCAGCCCTTGTAGTGCTGTGCTCTGCATTGGTAGCTAGAAAGGTGTTGGTAACACACCAGTGTTTTGGCTACCTCTTTCTCATTTCCATGCCTGCAACAACAAAAAGGAAAGCTTACCATAAATGGTATAAGCTTTGCTTGAGAAGAAAACTGTAACTAGGGTTTAATGTCACCATAAACAATGAAAAAATTTTCTATCATCAGTTTAGTATAATATAGACTACTGGTTTTGAGTACCTAGCATGTTGTTAATTTATTTTAAGGAGAACTAGTAATTAAATCTAGGTGTTGTGGTTTAACCCCAGCCATCAACTAAGCACCACACAGCTGCTTGCTCAATCCCCACCAGCAGGATGGGGGAGAGAATCAGAAGGGCAAAAGTGAGAAAACTCATGGGCTTAGATAAAGACAGTTTAATAAGCAAAGGAAAAAACTGCATGTGCAAGCAAAGCAAACCAAGGAATTCATTCACCACTTCCCATGGGCAGGCAGGTGTTCAGCCATCTCCAGGACAGCAGGGCTCCATCACGTCTAACGGTGACTGGGGAAGACAAACACCATCACTCCAAACGTCCCCCCTTCCTTCTTCTTCCCCCCAGCTTTTATTGCTGAGCATGACATCCTATGGTCTGGGCTATCCCTGGGATCAGCTGGGGTCAGCTGTCCCGGCTGTGTCCCCCCCCCCAATTCCTTGTGCCCCCCCAGCCTGCTCGCTGGTGGGGTGGGGTGAGGAGCAGAAAAGGCCTTGGCTCTGGGTAAGCCCTGCTCAGCAATAACAAAAACATCTCTCTGTTATCAACCTTGTTTTCAGCACAAATCCCAAACATAGCCCCATGCCTGAGCTACTATGAAGGAAATTAACTCTATCCCAGCCAAAACCAGCACAGCAATCATTAACTGTATTGGCACATCCCCTCTACATGGGTCTCAGATGCCCTGTAAACAAGCCAGATAAGGCGCTTGAATCTTGCTGTAACTTTTACCAAACTTGCTATGCGGGTTTCCTTTCAGTAGATACCAAGACTGCTGAGCTAAGAGGACGTGGAGCTGATATATTCTTAGTCTGACTCTATGTGGAATCAGGACTCTTTGTGCTTCTACACTCAGACTTCATGTTTTAAAGTGTTCAAATATTTCAAAGTTTAATAATACAAATTGAGCTGGCGTAATGTACTATTGCTACTTTTCCATTTCAAATTGTTTCTTCTACCTTAGCAAAAGGGGGTTTACTTCTGTACATACTTCTAATTAAATATTTTACTATTGTATATTAATGTTTTTAAAAAAAGAATACAGCCTCTTTAGTAACATTATTGTGCTATGCATGCAGTAATAATCATGCTTGTTTTCTGCATGCTGAAAGTATATCTCAAGGCCATTTAAGAGAATACCATTTCACAAATGTACAGATGGGGAAATTGAAGAATGAACTGAAGAATGAACTGTTACTCTGACTTCACTCCTCTTTTGCAGTCCTGCTCTGCATTCAGAGGCAGACCAAACTCAAAATCTAACAACAGACAGCTTCCAGGGACTATTACTCTGCCATGAAGCTTTTTAACCTATTCTTTCAGCAAACACACCATGGGTATACATGTACTGGTTAGCCAGAGATTCTTTTGGCTAAATAAATAATTTTCTGCTACTTGTTGTCTAGATTTGTGATTTAGTTCTGTGTATTGAGAGTCTTAGTGATGGGCTGCATGATTTTTTAATTATTTTATTTTTAACTACTGAAGGGACTGGCTGGGTGAGCTGGTCTCCTCTGGAAGGTGGAAGTGAATTGCTTTTTCCACAGTGAATAATGGAGTCTATTCAAGGAAACAAGGGATTTGACAGGAGAAGGAATCTGATGGCCACAGTGATAACATAGGATCCTGCAGCTTGCAGAGAATTTGCTGAGAGGGGCAGACAGCCAAGTGTCAGAGGCAAGGCAGGAACTCTTGGAGATATCAGAGGGAAGTGGTCAGACTCTCTATGACTGCTGCTTCTTCTTTCACTAGAAAAAATGGTGGGAAAAGTGAAGACCTTTTTCTGGTCTAGCTTCTCTAGGTAATTTGCAGGGGGGGGTGGTTGGTTGGTTTTGTGGGGTTTTTTCATTGTTTTTTCTTTTCCCTCTCTTTAATTATAAACTTTATTAAAGGAAATGTAAAATGAGTTTAAAAGACTGAGTCTTTCTGAAGAGCTGGGTAGAAAAAAACCTACTCTTCTCTAGCCAATTTAGGATCTTGTCATTTCCTGTTTAGATACCTTGGGGCCCTGAGCTGTGCTTTTATTTTTAGTAAACTGACCCAGGGATGACTTTTAGCTTTCCCATTTTATCTGAGGTTGATTTTCTGAAATCAACATCTAGATAGGGCTATTGCTTCCCTGACAGGATTATAAAATTGGGTTGTTGTGTTGTGTTGACGTTTATTCTTGTGATTATCACAAGTTTTGTCACTATGGCCTCAGGGATAAAGGTATTACATGCAGATGCTCCTTTTACCTGACTTGAGTAAAAACCAATAAAGAATAGCATCTCCTGTGCTATCTCTCTGCAAAATGAGTGAACTTATGTTTGAACTACCCAATATGGAAATAGGCAGTAAAGGTAAAGCCTGCCATTTCCAGATACCTGAAGATACTTGCTTGTATATAACTAAAATCTGACAGAGAAACTGTTCCTGGACCATTCTCCATATAAGCTGCAAAGTGCAAGCCTTGCTTTTCCATCTCCACCATTCTTCATTTCAAGAGCTTCTAGCTCCAACCCAAGTCTAGAGAAGGTTGCCAGAATGTGAAAGCCACTATGCAGTGGGAAGCACCAGCTGATGTTCTGGCACAGAGGCTCAGCACAATATTTTTACAGATTAACCATGAACAAGATGTGGGGTTTTTGTGATCATGCTTTGCCATCAAACATGAACAATGAGTCTGGCACATAAACTATTTACCAGCTCTTTTTTTAGAGGCTTTAAAGGACTTGAAAGTAGTTGGGTGTCTCTACTAATCAAACATTTGAAGGAGGAAAAGCTGTCATTTACCAACAGCTGTTCTTCTTCAAAATATTTATATACATTCCTGACATTCCTTCCTATCTCTTTGTCTTACAATAATTCTAAAATGTGGGACTTTCTAGCTGGCAGGTACTACGAGGGGAAGCCACGTGGACCACCCACAGAGGAAATGGTGCCTCAAATGCAGACCTAAGAATAATTCTGTATTAGAAAAATTCTGACCAACAGTTTTGATGTATAAATAACCACAAGTGTAACCTAGATTCTACTCACATCATTTCAATTCATGACCTCTCATGACACTGCCAGCATGACTAGCAACTGGCACAAAATATAATGACTATTTAGGGGGGATGCATAATTACCACTTGGGAAGTCTCCTGTGGCAATTAAATTCATTCTTACAGCCTCTCAATTAACAATAAATTTCAGTCACTACTGACCTGGGATTAATTAAAAACAACAGTCTAACAACTTAGGTTAAATCAAAGAAATACAGGACAACAAAATCATCTTGCTGTTTTAATACACTTTAAAATGTGCCTGCCTTTTGTTGCATAGAAAGACCTTAATAGTAAATTGTATCAACAGTGAAAATAGTACTTCTGAAAATCAGACAGTTTAATCTTTCTCTCAAAAGTGAAACTCATAATAAAATTTGCCCCCCCTTTTTTTTCGGGGGGGGGGGAAGTGGGTGGAGGAAATGCCGATGGGAAGCACTCTTTTTCCATATATGTAATTTCACAGCTATGAAATGCTGTGGGCAAATTTCACTGGAAGTCATATAGTCTAATCTCATGAGTCCAATGCTTTTCCCATGCCATATTGCATTTTTTTCTGTTGATACAGGATTCAAATACACAGTTCTTCCTTACTCACTTGAGAAATGCTTATTCTAAGAAACATTAATTTCAGTATATAATTCCTCTTATTAAAATTAAAATCACTAGCAATCTAATAAATCAAATTAATATTTGATGTACTTTAGTCTCCATGTTCCTATTTATTTTATCCCTGTTGTATGTATATTAGGCAAACTTCTAAAACTAAGATTTTCTTTGCTTTTTTTTACTTAACTGGAAATATCTTTAAAAAAAAGCCCTCAACTTTCAGAAATTTGTGAGGAAAATAAACTATTTTAAAAGCCTAAAGTTGGATAATTAAAGACTGTAGAATTCAAACATATCAGACTTGTTACATTGTTAGTCCAAGCTGTTATTAATACCACTGCCCTATTTTGATAGTTTTGAAGTTGGATCTCACTCTATCATCCTGCACAGTCTGTTACCATGAAGTAAACTGTGTAGTCTGTTACACAAACTAACTAAAACAAAAACGTTACTGTTAACAAATTCCCAAGGCAAAGTACAACTATGCTACAATGTGATTTTCTTTATTCAGCTAAAATGTCATATTTGCAAGAAACTAAGTGTAGCAAAAGCATTTCCATGTTTTTCAGTATGCTTACCTGTCTTGAAGGAGTGAAGATAAAATATAGTTCAGAGACGTCTCCTTCATTAGTTTCAAAGTGTTTCATTTGCAATTGACCTTTTACTGATTCATAATGAGGCATTTAGAAATGTTTTAAGCCTTCCAAAAAAAGGAAATGAACCAGTGTGCAGACTAATGATAATGTTCATGAGAAACATCAGCTATTGCTTAAAAACAGGAGCTAATTTACAGGGAATAGTATACAAAAGACTTGATGAACCCATGTAACTTTTATATTATTGTATCTGCACTGAATTTACTACAGTTGCCACTGATAGGCATTTGCAAATGAGAAGAGTCATACATCCCCTCCATATTCCCTTCAGATAAATCTGAATTTTATATCTTAGTGTTTTGTGGGTTTGAATGGATGATGACAGACACAGTTCAAAATAAATTTGTGTGAAAATTTCATACAGAAATATATAACCATTGTTTTGTGTTATGAAACATTATTAATTTCAGACCTTAGTTATTCAGTACAAGATCCTTAAATAGAGAAATTAAGTATGAGATATTTTTTCCCCTGGTAAAATCAAAATATTTCCCATTTCTGTTACCAGAGAAGAGTGAGGGTGTAAGGTACTCTATGCTCAGGAGAAATGTGTCACTCTCTTCAACATGAGTAAAAATGGCTGAATTTCAATACATTTTATTATTATTATTATTTTACTTTCTAAACTGTGAACAGAGGAAATATTGTCCTAAATCAAAAAGACATTGATTGTATTTGCGGATACTAAAATATTGCAACTTTCTTGAAAATTATTCACCTAAATCTGAAATTTTCTCTATAAAAAAGGGTTTGGTTTTTACTAAGATTTACTTTATTCTGACTGAAATGAGCTATGTTTAAACACGCTAATTCTTACCATGAATTAACTATTCAGGTAAAGTAGTTTTTATAGGCCTACTTCACAGAGAATTAAGTTAACAGTAAATGAAATTAAAGCAGACTCATATTTGTATGGGAAAATCACTACTTCACATTTGTCTTAGCAGTCCTCCAGTTACGGTCTACTCTGATTTCATATTCCATAGATTAACTGATATGCTTACCTGCCTTCCCATCTGCTGAGCTGACTGTTTGCAAGTTACCTGCTTAAATGCTGGCAGGGAGCATAAATTAAGCCATTTGTCACTGTATGCTTGTAAAATGAAAAACATTTCAACATTAGAATAAATGCATACAGAAAACTGCTGCAAAGGAACAGCCAAAAAGGTTACATCTCTGTATTTAGCAAGGTCAAATAAGGGAAAGGTTGGAAAAACTCAAGATCAAAAAACTAAAATCCCACCATGTTTAAACCATCCATCTAGATTTTGAGAACAGTGGAACTGGAAAGCATCCAGTTTATCCTTTTCTTTTTCTTAGTTGTCTCCTGCTGGGGCAATCACAGCAGCAAATTACTTCCTCTCTCTCTGTACAGAAGGCAGTAAATTTTCCTTAACCCTTCCTTTCCAACACAATAAAATCATGAAGAAAGCTTTCTTATTTATTATATTACTAAGTAGAGCACTGTCAAAACTAGGCACAACCTGAATGAGTTTCCCTCACAGTTTGATCAATACGCATCTAGAAATTATAATTTTCAAAGCACTTTATGAGAGATATTCTATGGCACTCTAAGGCTGCATTATATATTTCAGACCATCTACGTTTGCAATTATGAGTTATGTGTGATGGAAACTTACCTATCTTTTTTATTATTTGTATTTTAGAAAAAAATATTTGGGAGGAACACTTCACAGCTGAAAATTTGTATGCATACGGAAATCTGTAGAGGAAAAGCATTAGAGAATTGAGAAGTAGAAGACATGAAGCCCTAAAATTTTTGCATTGTTGTTACAAATGGTTTTCAGTAACCTTCACAAATACTTTCAAGAAAATTTAAGGTAGAATTTAGAATTCTGAAAGCCACTAGTTGTGTCTTTATTATCACAAGAAACTACATGCTAAATATCTACTTACATATTAATCTTTCTCATTCAATTCTACAGCATCTGAGAAAGATTCCTTCTGGGTAAATTCAACATTTTCCTTAGACTTCCTAAATAATTATCTTCCCTACTTCTTTTTCCTGTAGCTAAGCAATAGATTATTTATTACTGGGGCATGCAATTATCAGCTTGGACCTAGTAATTCCCCTGGCTTCCCCAGCACAGACATACTTATCCCCCAAAATCCTGCTTCATAATCCACTAGTGTAACATAGCAACAACTGTGTTTGTCCTTTTTAACCATTATTTAACTCAAAGTTACACATTTAGCATCTAAAGACTTCAAAAGTGAAAAATGGGCAGATTGCATGAGAATTCTACTTCAGGCCTCTAAAAAGAAAATGACATGACATCCTATTCAGCTCCCCACTGGGAAGAAGGAATCACAAAAACTGTGTAAAGGAAAGGGAAGAATGAAAAGATAAGTGTTAAGAACAAAATTTTTTCCTGAGATGGGATGTGATAAAAGAACAATATTTACCTTTTTTTTGATAGCTTAACTGGCAATCCCATTAAGATCCCATTTGTCCGCCTCCCAGTTCAGAAATCTGACAGGGAGAAGAAGAAATAAAGAGCAGGCTTAGAAGTTTCAGAGAATCATCAAGCATACAAAACCAGAGAGATGAAGTATGTAAAGGACTTTTCTGAGCCTGGGGGCAAAAATAATAATATAGATCGGAAGAAACCTCTGGAAGTCATGTGATCCAACAACCAAAAAAAGAAACGGCTTATTAGCAATTTACAATGATCTGAAGCTGAATGAAATGTGACTTCATTATTAAAAAAAGTGGTGAAAATGCACAAAAACAGGGAACAATGTGGCTGGTCTAACAGTAGTTTCAGAGATTGTGGTGGGAGTATCATAGGATATGTAGAAATACACAACCTTTGAAGTAACTAGCAGATTAAATCTTCCAAGTAGGATCTACAAATGGTTTTAAATGAACAATTGCCACAAGGAACATGAACAAAATGAGAAGTTTTGCATCCCAAATGATTCTCAGTTTTTAGAGTTGTGCTAATATGTGTTTGGAATAATTGGTCTGTTGCTACCTCAAGAAAGGAAAAGAAAGGCAGCTAGTTGGAGGAAGATGTGTGTGGAGAAACATATCCCAAGAGAGGCCCTGGGCCAAGAAGTCTGCACCCACCACAGGCACCCTACTCCTTCTGCCTGGGACTGCAAAGTGCTGATCTTCTCTGCAACACCTTCCACTCCAGGATGGGGGAGACCGGTGCAGGCAGCCAGGAAGCCCCAGGGTCATGGGCAGGGACACGTAATACCAGAGAAGAGTAGTTAGTGTTAGTCATACCTTCTGTGGAACACTTGCAAAGGTATCATTAATGAAGGTTTTCTGTACTAGTTTGGAATACAGCTATTAATATTTTTTTGTAACTAAGTCATGATAATTGTTGTATCTTTATTTGGATTTTAAAAATTTGACTCCATATAAAAATGTTGTAGAGGATTTTATCTGTAACAGAACATAGTATTTGAAATGGGACACTATTCTTACAGTGAAATTCTATATGTTGAATAAAAATAACATAAAAAATGTTAAGCACTTTATGTAGAACATGATAGTCTTCTGCTTTTATTGTATTCTAGAAGTTCTGCATAAGGACAGAATGTACAAAAGAAAGAAAGACTAATCTAACTGAACAGCTGCTTTTTTATTTGGGTAAAAAGAAGGGTAGAAGAAAAGAAGCATGGAAAAACTATTAAGGGTTTTGGATAAGACAGCCTGGCAAGCTTGCATTTCTGCTTATTAACTTGCCCTCCCATGAGCAAGATCCACAACCTTCTTAGGCTTTGAAGGTTGCAGATACTTTCTAACAGGACTGGTTATTGAAAGCAGGTCTTTATAGCCTCTTTGTCTTCTTTAATAAAATGGGATAGAGAAACAACCAAAGTGTTCAGATGGAGACTGAATTATAATGAAAAGGGAAACAAAACAGTTTTGTAGAATTTTAAAAGCTTGAAAATGCATTTAACTTTTGTTGCTTAATCAAAACAAAAATAAATGACTTGGGGGAGAAATAGGCTTTGCTCATGTTCCAAACACCTTTTCTTTTTTCCCCCATCTTAGTGTTAACATGAAAATTTAGATGGTCTGATCAAAAGACTATATCCCCTATTTACCTTTGCCATGTACAGTGTTCATATTGCAGCCAGAAAGTGAAACATGGAGAAACCTTTAAAGTGTGGATGTAATGATTTTGGCCACAAGAAAGGCAAGCACTTGCTACTCACACCCTCAGCAGTAGTTGCATCATTCATTCAAATCTTGTTATGAATGTAAGAGAAGGACAGAACAGATTTATGCATTCTAACCTGTCTAACCAACACCTTAACTTGGAAATACATTGACTCATTTAGATGGAACACTCTTTGAATAGCCATACAGCATCCATTTTTTTGAAGAGTTTAGCATGAATTATAGTCTTTCAATGAAGGTGTTTACATCAAAACACAAATCATTTGTGTGAATCCCATTCTGCAACATCAGTGTTATTTTCAGAATTAGTGATGATTGTAGTGCAGCCTAGTAAACTTCTTAAAGTTACTTCTTTTCTTCCATAATCTCCATGTCGTGGTTTAGCACCAGCCAGCAACTAAACACCATGAAGCCACTCACCCCTTCCCCACCCACAAGTGGGATGGGGGAGAAAATCGGGAAAAGAAGTAAAACTCCTGGGTTTAATAAAACAGAAAAGAAGAAAGAAATTGTGATGATAACACCACTAATAAAATGACAACAGTAATAGTAAGAGGATTGGAATGTACAAATGGTGCACAGAGTAATTGCTCACCACCCG
>JANZLQ010005814.1:0-37579 GCA_026212715.1 Elanus axillaris | reverse complement strand
GGGGGGAGGTGTCACAGGGATGCACTTGTCTTCAAGTTATTGCCCTTTCCCCAGAAAGGCAGATATCTTAATTCAAGTGACAATGATTTATCCATAAAGTAAAAACAAAAGGTTCCATAACACAAAGACCTCAAACATTATTCATTATATAACTTTCATTCACCAAGAAAAGCCAATCAACTGCCCTTCCAGAAAGAAAAGAGGTTTTGGACCCCAAATATCTCAAAAAAATGTTAGCAAGATAAAAGATCTATTCACAGCTATACTTTTACCTTTTAAACTCTTTACAACCAATTTACAGGCAGCATAAAACCAGAATTTGAATCCTAAAGTACCAGAAGTTATGTAACAGTAGATCATTATTTAAATTACCAGTTTTGTACACTGATAGTTAACTCTGTCCTTTTTCCTAGTCTGATCCTTAGCGAAATTATTCAGCCTTCAGATCAAGACATTGTATGTCATTTACAGAATCACTCAATACTGACTCAAGTTAATGAAGACTTTGGTTAAAAACATAATATACAAGGGCCATTCCCTAAAAAAACTTTGTTATTAATTTTTGGTAAATAATATGAGCAATAAGCTTTTAAACATGCCATGATCCTTAAAAGAATGAAATTCATAAACAATCCAAAATGAAACAACAAAAGCACGTGTTATTTAGTTAACCATGGTGACAAAAGCAAAACTGTCATACCTGCACCTGGAATGATAGCCAGCTTCGTTTCAACTAGGCCCATTTTAGCAGAAGAGGCTAAAAAACAGAATGTAAATGAATTCTTACTTTGCAAAGTACATAATGACCTACAAGAGTGTTAATTGATTAGATTTTCTTCATAAAGAACAATAAATGACTTTAAAACCTTTTGTTTCTGAAAATCTTTAAATGAATTAAACTGATCTGCCTTTAGTAAAAAGTCCAACTATTCCCATCAAGGCAAGCTCTGTACCTTATTAATTTTCACATAGCAAGTAAGCAATTACAGTGGGTGACAAAGACTTATTTGCAAAATGTAAAATACTAAAAGAAAAAGACTGTTATTATTTAACATCTTAAAATGGGGTAGAATTCTGTATCTAATTCTTATAAATTCTTCAGCTGACAGAGTATTCTCTAAGGGTCAAACAGCTTTACGTACCCTAAGTTAGTTACTCGCAACTGTTCAGGACCAAGTTTCCATTTACTTTCCAACAAATGGCTTCACAGTTCTGACAGCTGGATAGGTCAGGGATCCTCTTTTCAAGTGCTCTTCTCACTTTTCTTTTGTAACAGCTTAATAGCTTGTGTAATAATATTCTCACTAACAACATTTGCTTTTCCCTGTAACCTGTTTAGACAAAACCAAATCTCCATCTACAATACTTCAAACACAGAAGAGGGGAATACTTTAATCACTAAATAAAATATCAAAACAACTATATAAACCTTCTGGCAATACTGATAAAATGAAGGTCATAACAATAAAATAAAACATGTAACAAAACCAATCCAGCTATCAGCAGTAAGTTGTTTGAAATTATATATTAGCACGTACTTAGGTTTCTATTAAACCCCCTAAAATAATTGGTTATAAACAACATGAAATACAAAATAAGTTTTATAAGATTGTTGCCAAAACAAGGATTAGTCAAGCCATCTGCAACACTAATAATCCTATGTTATATAAACAGAATTCAGACCTACCTGCCACTCTTATATCACAGGCTAATGCAAGTTCTAGGCCACCACCTAGTGCTGTTCCATCTATTGCAGCAATAGTAGGTACAGGCAGATTAGCTGAAAAACAAAGTTCCAATTAATACCAGCCTCATAATGAACACTGAAACACCACTTCCTTGCATTTTGTTCAAAGTACAGTCACGCTATAGGAAAAGAGTTTCATAAAACAGAGCAGGACTAAAAACCGATTGCTCAGCAACACTTTGGAAAAAAATTTGACCCTCCCTTTAATCACTCTGTGGCTGAATAGGTTCACAAGCGTTTTTCTCCTGCTTCTGCTCACTTTTGCCAGAAATCTAAGTAGTAAACTCCAAGAGTATACACAGCAGAACAAGGCAAACAACAGAACAGGAATACTTAAAAGAAGCACACACACAAACAGTCCCAGTTGAAATACAGATGTCTTATTGTAATAATCTCTGATCATAGCTGGAAGCTCTCTGTGTCTTAATAGTCCCAGACTTGGGTGGTATGGCCACCACTACTGCCCCTCTCCTCCTGTAAAGCAGCAGCTAACAGCTTAATGGAATGTGGGAATGTTGTCAGCCTGATAAACAGATGCACATGCTGTCTGTACACATGACAGGTAGCAGGGCTCCAGAGGCCTGTGATTTATCATCAGTGTTCTGACACAGGGAAGTCATTTAAACATTCAGCTTCAAGTACTGCTCTTCACCTACAACAAGTTTAGGTTCTCTTCCTCCCTCTTCACCACGAACTCAAAGAAGTTTGATGAAAAATGTATTTTTTACTCAAGAAATCTTGTGTATTACAGCTTTATATTTAATGTAATATTCACCACAAGCTATCAATAATTTTAAACTACACTCAAACAATCTTTCAGTAGTACATTTTTGCTACTGAAGTTTCAAAGATAGTCTAAAGCAATTCATTAGCTGAACACGTGGGTGTACAGCTTCTTGAAATGTTAAACCAACTTTTGACAGCAGTACTTCATTTCTGCAGATGTTAAAAAAATATTTTCTTTGTTTTAATGTTTCATCTACATGAACTCAATGACCAGTTCATTCAGTCTTAGCTGGAAATTGAAAAAGAAAAAAAACCTGCTGCCAAAATATAAATGAAAATTAGGTGCTCACGAACGTTCTCTCCTTTTAAAATCTAGAAGGGTAATGTGACCAAAAAGGATTAATTTAATGTATTAATTACAAATAATACTTCCCTTCTTTGGTGAACTTGTTAGTGGTAAATTTAGAGGTTGTGCTACCTAGCTTACCTTTTTTGCTTTCTGACAGACAGACTTTAGATAACATCAATTTTTTAAAAAGTCAATTAAATGTTAATGTGTATCAGCATCAATAAATCTGTGTACAAACAGGTAGTCTCTCACTGGGTAACAAAACAAAATATCAAATTAAATGGAAGGTTATTTTTAGCTGCAAATCAACAACTAATGAAAATCCAATTATCTTTAAGAAAAGAACAAAAATTTACCAGTGTTTTTCAACATTATAACAGATGTTTTAAACCAAAGCCCCTTGGTTGCTGGTTTAGATTGTGATTAAAAGTGATTATCTTAATCAATTCTAACATCAAAAGAGACTACTGATTACTGTCTGCAACATAAAGCACTTGCAGTCACTTACTTAAAAGAGCCCAAGGTATCCAGTATATTTTTCACCTACCACAGAAGGCATAGTAGACAGAGCAATAGGAGGGAAATTTGCTCCTTCTCTATTTACATTTTGATAGTTGTAAGGGAAAAGACAAGAAGAGAAGGCAACTCTCATTTCCAGCAGGGCCAAGTTGCCGACCGAAAATCATAACCCTGTGACCATAACTAATTCGTCAAACAGTCTTACAATCCAAGTTTGAGGCTAATGCAGCTAGCATTTCTCTTTAAGTAATCTGCCTTTTCCACAGGTAAATGAAAAATAATTTACCTGAACACGAAGGCATGCTCATTATTAACTGTATTTTTCAGCAGTTACTGTCTGCATGTATGTTCCATTTCTCAGACAGTAGCAAACAACATCTGGAGTACTATTAACACAGCTTTTGCAGTACTCCAAGGCAGATTACTTTCCCTATGATAAGTAACTTCCAGATTTAGCTGTGGTACAATTCAAGTAGACTATTACACGTGGAAATGAAACTTATAGAAAGAATATTATAAAACAGCTTCGTTTCAAGAATTACTGCTAGCATTCCTATCAAGAAATACTAAAATTCATAATTCAAAGGGAGAAAAAGCAGTTTGATACCATAAGTTAGAATCATCATTTCCCAAGGATATTAATTTTAAAGAATGACCTGACATGGAAGTTGACAATGAATGAAAGGCAAAATACAAATTCTTTACAATAGCCCTGTGCATAGCTATCAAAGGAACTGAAGAAATCAATGTTCTTTGAAGCATCAGAAAAAGCAATACAGAAATCAATTAGCAATTGCTCTGGATTGTAAACTGAGTTTCCAAGTTACTAGAACTTATTACCAAGGGTAAAGCTTCTTAGATATTCACATTTTGTAGCACAAGGGGCACTTGTTCATGTTTTCTGCATATTTTTAAGACACAACTGACAAAACTGTTCAGCACAGAACAAAACTAGAGATGTTTCACAAACCATGCCCTGTAGCCTTAACTGAGTTGTATGCACTCAAACTTCAAGAACAATAAATTACATAAATAGACAGGTCAACCTCCACAATGATTCTACATGGCAAGGCTCATTTTCTATGAGTGACAGAAAAAAACTATGTAAAGCTTTACCAAGAAGCCAGTGGTTTTATTCTCTAACACTCCACATTTTTGTCATGCTTTAAATAACAGATAGGCATTTCAGGCAATTGTACTACTAATCATTAGTGCTAGATTCTAGATCTTATATGGGTTTATCAATGTACAATCATGAGCTGCATAGTAAAGTCCACAAAAGGAATCAGAAAGATATTTAAAAGAAACAAAATAATTAAACTAGAGTCTACAACACAGAGATAAGAGTAGATCATGTATATACACAGATTAATGTTGCTAGAAGTAGTTAAAAAAAAGACTAAGTAATAAGCAGTATTAAACTGTAGTCAGAGAATTGCACTGAACTACTGTAGTACATCTAAGTATGGAATATGAAGGACACTAAATAATAAGCCAGTTCATACAACAGATTCATAAAGGATTACTTCACACATCTGTTGTACTGTAAATCATGCTGCATATTCTGCAGATACACTTCCATTCTGCATATAAAAGAAGTGTACCAAGCAAAAGCCAATACTCATATCCTAATATAACATCCATGCTTAATAATATTACAGAAAAGGAAGGTTCTAAGTACAGTAAAGAAAAAGAAGGGTCCATTTCAGTATATGTTAGTCGCACATCAGCAATAGATCCAGATATAAGACAAAAAAACATTTCTATATTTGAGATCACAGGAGCAGAAACAGTGTTTGGACTAGCTGAAGAGAAGGCAAAGATGAACAAGCAGATCAAAATAATTTTTACGTATTAACTTACTTGAGGAATAATCTGTTAGGACAGAAGGCTATACAACCTGTATAAAAGGATGTTTATTGACTTTTCAAGATACGATACAGTTGGAGTGACCAAAAGGCAAACTGAAGAAGGAAGAAATTAATGGCATGCAAAAAACTTCAATAACAGAAACTAAACATAACATGATACAGCTAATTAAGTCCAATAAACCCATTAAAAGCTCAGACAAAAGTTAGAAAATATAATATCCAGCAATATAAAGAAATGAGCCTGTTTCCTACTCTGTAGTAACTGTGGATCTTCAGCTCAACCTCAGGAATGCATTCCTAGTAAATATGTATGTTACATGTAGTCTCTGGATGCCTTCTTATTTCCTGTGACTCTCCATTACTGAAAGACATGAAGAGTAAAGCAACCTAAACCCTCCTAAAATTTTGTCACTAGTACAGAATGTTACAGGAGGAGGACTTTGCATTTAAGCACATATAACCATGTGTAATGTGTGGGAAGCAATCTCAAAGAATCACAACTGTTTTGAAGTAGCTAACTGTTATTTCATCTTTACATGACTTTCCACATGATGTCCATGGCTGGTGACTAACAAGGGATTTCCTTTCTGCTTAGAGTTGATTATATGATGAATCAATGACCAGCATATGAATACAGGCACCAGGTCTAGAGGATTCGACCAAGAAGTAGTTTCTCAGATGTGTGTCACAAAGCCCACATAGCTGACTCATATATTGTGGACACTGACATTCCCCAAATAGAAAGCAGAAGTTGCCTGGATTCTACTGACCTGAATCATATGTGAATATTTAGTCCTCTGACTAATTTGTTTTAAAAGTTCTTATAAAATTACAAATATTTAAGATAGTATCTGAGAGGAAACTGAATTACATTTCATATTTTCTTAGCAATTACCAAGCAAACTTGTCCTATACTTGCATAGCCTCACTTTCTCACTATTGACAAGACAATGAAACGGTCTGATCAACTAGAAAAAATCTACCTTCCACAAATATTGAGGAAGAATGAAGGAAGAAGTATGAAGAATGAATAAATAAATACAGTAAAAACAAAATGGCAACAATCTCTATATGAAAGTAGTCTTGCCTTTATGAAACATGACATACAGTAGATTTTACATAACAGGCAATAAACACATTCTTTAGACAGTGTGCAAGGGCTCAAAGAAAGACCTATCACTATTACCAGTCCCTTACTGAGAGTTCCTGAAATGGGCAGAGGAAGAATAATATGGTTTTCTAGAATTCCAGACTTTGTGATTTCTTTCCTGGTCAACCCACATCAACTTGTCCAGATTGATTAACCTAAAATACATGACACAAATAAAAGAGTTACTGATTTAGAATGTATCAAACCCAGGGAGATCAAACTCTTAAGAGTGACTTCCTTGCTTGCTAAGTAAATTTATACCTGTAGTATTTTCTGTTAGCAACTGTACCACATATTCGTACAAAAAGAAGAAACATCTCGAGCTAGGCACAAAATTTTGAGATCTAGGCTGTTCACATGCCAATGAGCTTTCTATGAGAACTATACATTTGTAGCTTGACAGCAGTTTCAAACAGTCAACCTGAAGAACACTTGTAGTATCCTTCCTATAGCTAGGATATAAGAGAGATCATTAAAGAACTGGATGTCCAGTAGACTTAGAATTTGCTTTCTCTTAAACATCTGCACTATGACTGCAGCAATGGTTGCAGTTCATGATTCCCATGAATCAGAAAACTCCATGAAAGCTCATTCAATCCCTAAATATGCATGTTATATACTGTCCCTTAAATATAATTAACTTTAATTTTTTAACTGCTCTTTCACAGATTAGGACAAGTATTTTCAGTTTAACTAACCACAGCAGTCAGAATTTGGTACTTAGGAACATTCAAACGAAGCCCCACTTTAAAGCCTGCCTTTTCAAGCATTTGGTATGAAACACTAAAATGAAAGAGTCACCTTAACTCCCCTCGCTATTCTTGTCTTGTCCTCCTATACCTGGACAATGTTGAAAAAAGTACTTATTGTTCATCTTTTGTCTTACTTCAGTGACCTCTGGCAACCAATCTTCAGAAGGAACAGTTACTGAGATGTAAATCAAAAGCTAGTCTCTACCTCTAGCACCTACTGAACCAGATTCATAAGCCTGACTTGTCTTTAATTATCAACAGACAGCCAATGGTCTAGGAAGAATTCTTGTTTCCTAGTATTGACAGAAAAGAAAATAGTGAAAGTACTCTACTTCCCAAAAAAACTGTGAGTCTCCAATTAAGGTAGAAGTAGCAAGAGAATTCTAATTTACATGACAGCACACCTGAGTTCCCACAGAATGGAGAAATAGATTGTCCAAGCTATTTATTCCACACGTGCATTTCTGATTATTTGACAAATATGGTTGATTAGTGTACAGTTTACGAGATCAAGCAAATTCAGGCCATTTCTAACAGCTCATTTTTCCTTTTGAATAATGGATTTCATGAAACATAAAGCAAGGAGGATGAATTGTCTTTATTACACGGATTATGGGAAGAAAGCATGTTATAAATTGAGGGATATACAAAAAGTTCCACAATTCATTACCTAACTCAAGCAGATTAAGAAAGCATGGCAAAGATCAGCCTATATATGCCTGCAGCTTAGGAGAACCCTTTAAATCACAGAATGGCTGAGGCTGGAACAGACCTCTTGAGGTCACTTTGTCCAACCCCTCTGTTCAAGCAGCATCATCTGCAGCAGGATGCTCAAACTCAAGACCAGCTGGCTTCTGAAGATCTCCAGGAAGAAGACCTCCTTGGGTAATCTGTGCCAGTGATCGGTCACCCTCACAAAATGTAAATGTTTGCTGATGTTCAGGAGGAACCTCCCATGTTCCAGTTTGTTCCCATAGCCTCTGGTTCTATCACTGGACACCACTGGAGACAGCCTAGCTTCATCTTAACACCCTCCCCTTTAGGTATCTATATACATTGACAAGATCACCTCCTGAGCCTTCTCTTCTCCAGGCTGAATAGTCCTAGCTTGCTCAACCTTTCCTCATAGGAGAGATGCTCCAGTCTATTTATTCATCATCCTGATGGCCCTTCACTGGACTTTTTCCAGTAACTGCATCTCTCTCGTACTGGGGAGCCCAGAATTGGGCACAGTACTCCAGCAGTGGCCTCACCAGTGCTGAGGAGAGGGGAAGGATCACCCCCCTCGACCTACTGACAACGTTCCTCCTAATGCAGACCAGCATAACACTAGCCTTCTTTGCCACAATGGCTCAGTGCTGTCTCACGTTTACCTTAGTGTCCACCAGGACCTGCAGGGCCTTTTCTGTAAAGCTGCTTTCCAGATCATTAGCCCCCCCCCCATGTTCTGGCACATGGGGTGGTTTCTCCCCAGGTGCAGAACTTTGCACCTTCTTTTGCTGGAACTTAATAAGGTTCCTGTAAGCCTGTTTCTCCAGCTTGCTGAGGTGTCTCTGAATGATGGCACAACCCTCTGATGCATCGGCCACTCCTGTTTTTGTATCGTCAGCAAACTAAACTCCGTCCCATCATCCAGATCATCAATGATGTTGAACAGTACCAAACCCAGTATCGGCCCCTGGAGTACACACCCACTGGCTAGAGGCCTCCAAGTAGATTTCATGCTGCTGATGACCAGCCTCTGGACCCATCCATTCAGCAAATTTTCAATCCACCTCACTGTTCGCTCGTTCAGTCCATACTCATAAGATACTCTATGAGAATTGTAAAGATTAGGTAGGCAATATCCACTGCTCTTCCCTGATCTACCAAACTAGTCATTTCATCATAGGTTATAAAACTGGTCAAGCATGATTTTGCTTTTGTGAATGCATGCTGACTACACCTGATGACTTTCTTGTCCTTCATGTGCCCAGAAACAGTTTCCAGATTTAGTTGTACCAGTGCCTTTCCAAGGACAAATCTTAATTTAGAGGTAAGAGAGCTCCCTCTCTGATTCTCAGTACATTTATTTAAAAGTAGTAACAATAATGGAGTCTTCAAACCAATAAAAAGAGTGGTCACATGCCCCCCAAATGTCTAAACACAACTAAAGACAAATTTGTAGAATCCATAATTGATGGATCAGCCATTAGGAACGCAAGAAAGAAGAAAGAGAAGTCACATCTTTGAGTGAAAATGTCAAATAAAGAATTATAAATTTGGGGTTTATTATTACAAAACAATGTACTTATTTACATTCTGTTTATCTTGAGTGAATATTTCAACTAACAATAGCTTAAAACCACATAATACTGCAAGTCTGTAGGCTGATTCCTACACCAACCATGTTGAAAGAAAGGTTCAAGATCTGTTACTTTACAAAGTTTCTTTACTAACCCAAAATCTGCAAGTTTTCTGGTTAAAAGTTACGAAAGAGTTTTCAAAAGGCCACAGATGTAAATAGGAATTTTGAATCGGTGTTAGTGATAATTTAAAACTACATGCTAGCTTGCTATAATAACTGGGAATGGATTTTTAATTTGGTTTTAAAATAACTAAGTTTATACCTAAATATTCATATCTTGTAACTGAAAATAGACTTCTCTTCCACCTGCTCACTATCCAGATGTTTGATCTGTCTTGGTGATGTTGCTTTTGGGCGTAAAATTAAGATTTGTCCCTTCAAAAAAATAAAAGTACATAAACTATGCACCTTGAGTGGCAAGTAGAGGTAGTCCATTGGCAATTATGATAATTGAAATATTCTTTATCTCAGGAACATTTTAATCACAAAATTACACTTTCACATAACTTATGTCATAGGAAATCAGAAAACCAATTCTAACACAATACTCTATCTCGATTTCATCTTTTGGGATCTTTTCCTGATAACGTTAAGAAGGCATACAAGCTTTGCACTTAAGAGAGCAATGTTAGTTGTGTTTCAGGCATTTACCTTGCCTTGTAAAATCTGTTATCAAGTCAATGACTACAACAGTTTGCTTGCATTTCCAATTGCAAGCGCTGCCATAAAAAAAAGGCATTTCTATGGGGGAAAAAAGCTAACAGAAACCAAATACTTCAACAAGCACTTTCATCCACTCTATAACACTATGAAAAATAACCAATGTAAGTAGCAACATAAAAAAGTGGTTAAGAGACACTGTCAAATCTTCCTATATGAACTTGAAGGCAAAGAAGATTGGTCAAGACATTTTAGTGCAAGGCAAATAATTAAATGCTACAAAAGCTTTACCTGTTATAATTGAAAAAAAAGAATGAAAAGTGGTTACTCAAAGAAACTTAATCTATTTACATATGTTTTAACAATATCTCCATCTGAAAAAACATGACCACACAAGTCTGAACAGTCTACATGTGCATTTGCATACACACAATTCTTTTCCATACATTTGCTAGTTACAACTAAGAAAGACTTCTAGCTACCCTCTAATTCCTGTGCTTCAGATAAGAAGCTTAATAGACTGCTACTGTTGATAGATTTATTTGAACATTATCATCTTTGCTTTAATACCTTCAAAGTTCAGGCAGACAATAGGTAGCAACAAAGAGCTGCATAAAAAAAATATTTTTCAGTACTTGTAAAGAAAATTTGCTTTTTAATGAAAATGGTTACTGTACATTGCTTACAGTTGATTATTAAGCAAAATACATTAGTCAAGTTTATCTTTCCTTTATTACAACAGTAGCTAAAGGGTTTTCTTAAGGTATCTCCCTCAATCCCATTAATTTCCTGGGTTCCTCCAGTGATCACTCACTCTTAAAAATGACCTAGAAAAAAATATTTTTGTATTGACAAAAAAATACTTAATATAGGAATATTATGTTCTTAATTTAAATTTTTTCTATTTGTTACTTTATTATTGACAGGTAATGGGGACAGTGTGTTTTATATTCTTGATAACAGCAGAAAAAGCTGGGAAACTAATGGGAATGAGAGAGGTGCTTTAATCAAACCCTTTGACTACAGTCTTCTGCAGCCAACTCTCCACGATTCTCTTTTTGTACTATATAAAATAGTTTGGATATTTCATTCATCTTCAGTGATACACTTCAGTTTGATAAACAGATTCCTCAGTTTCTTAGTATCTACTAATGTTTCTTCTTGTAGAAGACTACTTCTGCCCTCACTAAAACAAGAAGAAAAGCTTTGGATAGAAGAAAAATGAAAACTATTTCTTGTACTTCTTATCCTTACTAAGTACATTTAAGAGCTTATTACTCACACAAATAGCACGGCACATATTCAAGCACTGAATTTACAAAACAAAAGACCAATGCCAAGGATAAATTAGTTCAGTTACATTTTTACAATCTACTTCTATGAAAGTTTTTTCTTCCTTAGAGAGCACACAAAATAAAATTCAGACAACAGCACAATTATAATCTCTAACAGTTAAGAGAATCCAATGGGACAAGTTTGGTTTTTTTTTTCATTTTTTTAGCTGTCTACTTGTTTGATTTACGGTATGAAGATACACATACTCTATCTAGTACCAGTAGCATTGACAGAATATAAAGAAAATCCCACAGACAGTGATCATTTTAGGTGAACACTTCTAGAATTTTTTTCCTGTATCTATTTTCAACAGTATTCCATATACATACATTCCCCAGTCTAGTGCTAAAATATTTTTATTTCTAAATTAGCTTAATGTATTAAATAATAGTTTCAGTCAGCTCATTCACTGAACACTATGGAGGAAACACTCCCTAATGTTTCACAGGAAGCATAAATTATTTTTTTTTTAAATAGACTACTTCAGTAATACCATCAAAGCAGTGCATGACCAGGCAAAAGCCATATTCAGTACAAGACATGAACATGCCATTCTGAAGTCAAAGCCTAATGCTGGGCCCAAGCAACAAGCTTAAGATTTCTTCGATAGAAGAGCAACGTAATACTTTCGGTACCATGCCAGGAGTAGCTGCCCTTTGAATACCAATTGGTTCTAGGAACACAGCCAGAGACTGAGACAGGCAAAGCAGAAGAGCTAACAAACTATTCCTTCTCATTCAAGAATTGAAACATGCAATTTCAAACCTGAACAGGGCAAGGAAAGGGTCGAGTTGCCCAACGCATCAAACGTACATAATCTGGCTCCCTAGAGAGGGAACAGAAGCCTTGGACAGCAAGTCATACTGGAGGCCTGTTTTAACAGTCAATGTGCAAACTGACTATGTTGATCTCAATAAGCCTCTTGAGAAAGCAGCACCCTTCTTTTGGTACAGTTCCTTTCTGTGGGAAGAAAATTAAAGAGCCATGTCCAGAGCATAGTCTCTTTTCCCCATAGAACAGCATTTGGAATTACTACCCAAAGGAAAACTAAACTGCATCTCAGGGTATGTTAATTTTTGTCAAGGCTATACAGCAGCACCAGGGATGAAAGCAATGGATTGGCGATGCAAAGCCACTCCCTTCCCTAATCTTCAGATCTGTAAGGAAGGATAATCAGCTCATCCTAACATTCAGGTCCTCATTTCTGCATCTTTTTTTATACAGTTTTTAGAAAGTTATTAATATTATGGGGAAAAAAAGTGTATTACCAATTGTGGAAGCAATGCTGTCATATAAATAGCTAATAAACATCTTGGTAGAGAAGTTTAATGTTGCATTCATTGCCTGTATAATGGTACAGAGTTTAGCATTGTGTTTTTTTAATTAAAAACAAACCAATGCAATTTGACAAAGCCCATAATTTTAGCTCTGCAAGGACAGTACTGTCTATTTAGGAAACAGACAATACTTAGTCAAAGGGTATCTGAAATTAATTCAACGTTAAGAGAAGCAGTAAATCTACTACTGGAAAACAACCAAGAGCTCGGGAACGCATTCAGAATGCTAGCAATCTTGAACTGTATTAGTTATGCTCTACACTTAACTGAACAGGCAACAACATACACAGCAAGACAAATACTGTGCAAAAAATCTCCCTTCCACAGTGTCAGCAATGCAGGGAGACCATGATGCCTAAGAATGGCTGCTAAGCATGGCACTGCTAGCTGTAAATAATGTCCTTTTTCAAATTTGATAGCTACCTGTGGTATTTCGTTCAGCTTTCCAGTGAACGCTTTTTCAAATTATAGCCTATATCTGCTCTCCTAGTTTTTTGAGGGTAAAGCCAGCCTTATTACATCAGTAACAAAGAGCCTCGAGGCAGAATATAGTAATGGTCATGTAGTCTTATAATTCCTGCTTTAAAAAAAAAATAAATAACAAAAAAAAACCCAAACCAACCCCCACAATTCTGGTATAATTTTAGCAAAAGCAGCCACTGCTAAAAATAGAGGCTGTTTTGATTCTTCCCCCTCAACTTACAGCTCTAAGCACTGCAACTAACAGCACAGTACAATTTTTTCAGCTCTTTTAAGTGCTTATTTTTAAACCAAGCAATATTTACTGCAGTCTTAATATTTCAGCCAAATTTAGCATGAAGTTATAAATTAATCCCATAAAAACAAGTGCAGTATGCTTTTAATTTCCAGAAAATTCTCTTCTGTAGCTGTATTCTGAAATGATACTACAGCTTTTTACAAAACCACTGGCGTAAGGATTTTAAATATAATGAAATTTACAGGAACTAGAGAAAGCCAAAGCATGTAAATTCTAAAAAGCTAGGTTTATCCAGTTGATCAAGACATAATTAAACTTTTGTGTACTTTGTCTAGAAAGATAACTTAATGGTCTTCTTTCTGAAAATATTGTTAAAAGAAGCATCTCCTTACTAGGTCACACATCTGAACATAAACACAATTATCAAAACATGACCTATTTCTGAAAAGCAAAGAGTAGAACACATTTTAAATGAGATTACAGCATAAAACCTAGATAGAAAAAGAACAAAGTGGGAAATTGGAAATATTGTTCCCTGGCTATATAGCATTCTGCACTGGCAAATAATAATTTGAAAATTGTTTCCCCTCTTTAACCATCTCACAACAGGTTGTTGGCAGGCAGGAAATACATCATTATTATTTTCAATATAGAGATTCATTGCAGTAATCAAATACAAATACAACGTCCCACTAGTTCTACAAAAATTATCTTCTGTAATGCCAGATCACTTCTTCAGAAGAAAAAAAAGAAAAACTGAGAACATCTGACTTGTTAAAAAATTAATGTTTACCTCCATTCCTAAGGGCATCACATAACATGACGCCTTGTGCACCCATCTGATCTAATCTCATTTATAAAATCCACTTGTATATATTCTCTACCAGTTCCTGATGTAGGGAACCACGTTTTAAATTGCTCTGTAAAGACCCTTCAAAAAAATGTTAGATCCATCCTACAAATACATTTACTGCTGGCATAGTATGTTCAAAACCAACAATGCCTCAAATATGTATAGTGGGAATACATCATGTGACTGAAAAATAAAAGCTACTTTTATAATATGCATGTCCAAACATACACGATATGAAAATTGACCAGTACATTAGAAGTGTTATCTCAGTATTATTCTGTAATCCTGTAAAAAAGCCTTTAAAAAATAAAAACTGGGACATGGCCAAATATCATGTAACCATTGAAGAACCTTCTAGTGACTGTTTTGTTCACCATTTTAAAGCAGAAATGGCAAAATGGTGGAGGGAAGGAGTAAAGAGTGAGGGAAGGAGGGAGGGAGAAGGGGGACAAAGAGGGGAAGAAGGAGGAGGGGAGAGAGATACTCACAAAAGTTTTGGTTTATTATTGGGAAAGGGCTATGATCAAATTCTTTCTTTTCCAACCTGCAGCATGTCTACTTGCTGTTACTACATTCCTTCACAAACCTTCTTATCTAGGTACTTCAGTGACCTAGAGTCTCAAACATTAATTCCACTTACTCACATCTCATGCTTCTTTCTTGAGAAATAGACTAGAGATCAATGAAAGAAAGCACTCATACTGGTTTCCTAAACTTCATGTAATTCACTGTTAGCATAATGATCCACTGTAAACCTTTTCAATAACACTGAAAATTTGCTTACATGTTCAGTAGTTAAAGACTCTCACAGGAACCTTAATGAAGACAATAAAAAATTTGTCTCAAAGTCTTTTCAACACTGAAGCAAAACAAAGCATCACATCATGGTGTACGTTTTCCACACATTCAGTGCAGAATGCAGAATCCAAATACTTCTTTAGTCTTTAGGAGTTTTCTCACTTAAAATTTTAATCAAATTAAAAAAACCAAACTATTTCCTCATCTCAGGAAGATCTTAAAACCAGCTGTACCTATTTAAATGTTAACAGCAGCTCAGAAAGTATTTCCTGTAACTTAGTCCAGGAAAGTCTGAAAAATTACTTACAACTAAGGAAGCCACCACAAAACCTTACAAAGTAACTAAATGGTTAGTAAACCTTACAAAGTAACTAAATGGTTTGCTCAGCATTCCAGTAAAAGGACAAATGCCACCATGAAATACAGTATCAACTGCAGCAAATTAATGATCTTGTGATATTTTACTGATTTTATTTATTTAAAGAGCCTTGAGGATCTGCTTCACTTCAAAGACATTAATTCAAGGACACAAGTATCTCCATGAAGTACCTAATCAAAGACTCATTCTTCAGTAGTCGGTCATTTACCTGCAAAAACTTACTAGTTTTCACTAATAACATTCTGCCAAACCAAAATATGACCCAATGTTATTAAGGAAATACATCTAAAAACATTTTTTTGAGAAACAATTTATTCCTCACAGTTTTGTGCCAAAATTTCAAGTGACAAAATATGTTGCATATATAAATCAAATGTATAAAATTGCTTCAAATTTGGTACACTTGACTTCTTTTTTTTGACAAAGCATATCAGTAATGCCCTGTTGAAAAACAAGTATATTAAAACTGATCAGCTGAGATGCAGAAACATGATGATTTGATGGTGAATTCATAATACAAAATTCACAGAGAAAATACTATCCTTAAAAACTGGTCAATTAAACCCCCAAACTATTAACAGGTCTTACTACACCAGAGCAAGTGAAATTAAACAAAATTTTAGAAGGTCTTAGTAGCTAACTTTCTATCAATATGTGACGTTTAACATGCTTCTAAAATATATTAAAGACTGTATTAATTATACCAACCACAAGAATTCAATAGTAAAAATTAAATTCTGAAGTTCTTGGATGGTACTGAACAACCCATCCTTTATGAAAAGAGCAGGGCAAATCACCTCTATTTCAGCTGAGATTTAGCTTTTCCTAGAATTCTGAAAAAATGTCCAATTCAATTAGGAACATTTTAAAAGAAGTAAGGCACCGTGATCCATAATTAACAATGTAAATAGTTGTGGATATCCCTACTACCTGTCAAGAATTAACCATGCACATTTATGTCATTCCTCTGATCTAACCCTTCTCAGGTTACAGTTAAAATAACATTGTTCAAGGGAGAGGTTACATACCCATTTCATTTATAGTTGCTCTTGCTTTTGAGACAAAAGAACTAACTTCACTTGAATGCATTTTTGCTCTTTCTTTAAGGTCAGCACCTGTAAGTGACATTTCACATACACGTTAGCAAGCTATATACAGCACTGTAAATACATTTTATAAAGTAAAATATTCCTGCATTCCAAAAAAATTTAAGTCTACTTTGAGACAAGGGCAGTTCATACTGGTGACATTAATTTCCCACAGATTTCAAGGAAACCATGGGACTGTTTATGAAGGAAAAACAGAAACAAAACTAAAAAAACCCCAAAACAACAAAAGAATCAAATTAACCAACACCAGATTTTCACTAAGTATATTCTTCGCAGTGACATTTCTTCTTCCCATATTAGTTTATGAACAACAGTATTTATTGCTAATACTTCACCTGACATATACTTTTATTTTCCCAACTGTGTCACAAAGTCTGATTAATGTGTTTTTCATATTGTGCTCTTGTTATTCTTTTATTGGTAGATCATCAAATACCTAGGGTGTGCATGTGTTTACATTAACAGACTAGATTTATGTAAATAAAAAATTCTAGAGTGGACCTAGTAACATTTTTCAACTCACTTTACTGAAATGTGTTTTTGAATGTTAAATACCGTATTTGTTGTTCTTCCAAAAAAAGCTAAAATTTTAAGTTTTTAATCTATTTCATGTTTAAAAAGAACACTGGAACTAGAGATGGTTACAAAAATGTATTTTTAAAAATTCACCGATATGCAAACTCAACATTTTCTCTCATGAATGTGTAAAGAAAAAGAGACAGTAGTAGTAGTAGTAGTAATAATAATAGCTAAATACAGAGTAAGACAGGAAGTCCATTTTTCTTATAGATGAAGAATACATGAAAAAGACAAAACCTGCATATACACATTTATTCTCCAAAGAAGTACAACATTCCCACTGCAACTTAGTGCATGTTTTTTCTATTTGGTACAAACAAAGCTATTAAGTTAGTGTCTTGGCATATGCCTCAAAAGGCTAAACAAGGCATATAACCAAAGTAAAAACCAGTGTTATGTTTCTCTACCCTAAGAATCAAAATACTATCCATTCAGGAAAATGCATCAGACTCAGATTGAAGTAAGACTGTATCTCTAAATTTCAATTTAAGCAGTCACGGGCTCCCCCTTTTACCTTTCTAGACATAACTCATGCTAGACCCTCTTGACCCTCTTCAAACATAGTTTTAGATATACTTTTGCTGACAGCATTAGTTGAATTCACAACTCTAGTCTAGCTCTGTGAAAATCAGTACCTCAATCTGACATTTTCTGATAGACATCTAGCTGCTGTTTTAAGGTAAACTGCCTAACAAAGCAGCTCTATGCCTCCCCTTCTACTTGTATGACAGCAAAGCTCATTTCACTAAGACTTTTGTTCTCCTTCTATGCATGTCAATATAAAAACAATGAAGCATCAGTCCTGACTGCATTTGCATGTTTCCCGCTAAATAACGTCAAGTTTAATTTACACTATCAGACACCTTGCCAAAAGCTTCCAAACAACCTTCTAAGATATACCCCAACTGAAGACAGTGTCACAGGCCAGTTGAGCAGCAGGATAAAACAGGAATTACTGTGGTCAAGTCTACACTGCAGCAAAATTGCAGTTGCTACCTTAGTAATTCATAATCAATGCATTCAGAAATCTTGCTAGGAACCTGAAATACAAACAAAATTTCCATCCATAAATCTTGATAGAACTCTAAATCATACAAAACTGCAAGCAACTTTCACAAATGCATTTATGTATAATGCTCTGTACCTAAAAGGAGCATTTTAAAACTTCAGGACAAAGCTTGCTTTAAAAGTTGTATCAGCAAGTGTGCAAATGAAAAACTATCACTCCTCTGATATCAGTTAACGTCTGGGTCTAGCTTCTACAACTCTATCCAGACCATTGCCTATATAAGAACAAGAAACTGTGTGCTTTATGAACAAGAGAACTGCATGGCTGTGCAATCTCACTCAAACCTTCCACACACTGAAATCCTGCTCACCAGGTATACCCTTGAAAAGTACATAAAAGAAAACTTCAAAAGAGAGGCACTAAACCTAAAAAATACCTCTAGTATTACTGTTAAGAAAACAGTTGGACTCAACCCCCCAAAAAACAACCCTTCTAAACCAAAAAATACACAAACTGCAGACTTCTTCCTTCATTTAGAATATACATTTCCTTGAAGATTTTTAATGGAAATCTATTAAATTTTCAAGAAAAAAAATCTTTGTAAGAATGGATTAAAAGGTATCTGAGAATTTAATAATTTTGAGTAGTGTAAAAAAATTTCTAGTACAATAGCTTATCTTAGCACCTTAACCGACTCTGTAATCTTACATTTCCCTTTTTTAGTATTTCTCTCTCATGACTGTCAAGGAAATGGAAAAAGTTAGTTTCCTAACCCTTTCTTATTTTAGCCCGCCAAAGCATAGTAATAGTAACTGAAGCTTTTTCAGAGACAAGACTTTTAGGCAGAAACCATTCACTGCACTCCAACAGAACAGGCGCCTTAGCATCCTCTGGTTCACAAGAGATGGAACTGCCACTGACTTAATACTTTTGTTCCTGTTACAAGATTCAAACACTGATCAAAGAATTCTTAAAGAATTCCTTGACCCATATAGCAGAGAACTATTCACATGTTTCTTCAAAATCTCTTCTCAAGTCAGAAGTAGGAAAGGACAAGTTTCTGAAGACAGCCATGAAGGAGAGTGCAGGTTCAACCAGAGACTTCTGCTCTCTCAGCTACTGAAATCAAAGATCCCTCCTCTCACCCCAAGTTTCCTACTTTGAAGTATCTGAAAATAGTATTTGCTCAACTCCTGAGAGCAAAAAAAGTAGCTAAGCTCTTCAAACCACAAAAAACTCTCACAAAATGAATCTCCGCAACTTTCCCATGGGCCACAGCTGAAATCTGTGGCCGCACTTGGCCTGTCTGCTTCCCCACATCCACTCACAACAGACTCCAGAGGCTGTACTGTGGGTCTGTGACTCCACACCACACTGAACGCTGAGCTCTCTAAGTCCTTCTACCCAAAGATGTAAAAAAGGGGAAACCTGAGCTACCAGTGAGCAGAGGCAAACTAACTGTTGCAGATTTGATTGTACACTGTAATTACATCCCCACATCCATCCGGTTTGTGCTGAAGCATGAATCACTGTCTTCTTCATATTACGCTGTCTGGCATCTCAGTGCTTTGTCTCACTAATTGATTCTCATCTACTCCAAAATGCAGCAAAAGCTCATCAAAACCAACTGTGATTCTAGGAACCATGCTCCCCAATTCTCACCTCTCTGCTCCTAGCACCTTAAGAACTCCCTTTTAAAGACTACACAGTGCCATTTTCAAATTACTAGCTGTTAGTACAGGACAAAAGAGAAATGCAACAGTGAAAGACTACACTGACAGTGCAATCAGCCACTTCTTCCTACAGCTACATTAGGATTAAGACAGGAACTCTCCACTTGTGAATAAACTCTTCTTGAATCAACTTGATTCACAGAAGCATCACTTCCAAATTTATGAAGCAAACTGGTAGGGCATAACTTCCCTGAAGACTTCCAATGAAGTCCTGTTGGCAAAATATCGGAACAAACAGCAGTCTTTCGGAGGTCTGCTGAGCAGCAAGTACATCAACTGGTACATGCAGATCAACCCTTGAAACTACCATGAAGCAGATACATGCTGGTTTAAATACTACATACACTTCTACTGAGGTTTGTCAATCCAAAAGAAAATCTGTTTGATTTTGATCCATCACTTATTTCCCCCCTCCAATACTGGAAGAACATGGAAAGGTTAGTTATTTTTTACCTTACTTCCCATAAGTATAAAAACCCTGCTGTAATCAATTAACTCTCTTTGCATGTTTTTAAACATCTGGCTACTCAATGATTGTTGTATACTGTCAGCCCAGGGAGTTTTTAAAGTATGTGCCTGACTTGCATTTCAAAATGATGCCAGAGAAAATATTTGAGAAAGCCAAGGGCAGTCCAGCAAGATTGGCATATTGTTATTATTCACCAGAATTTTTCCACCTTCATGTCTATATGACAAGGTTGGCTATTTAACTTAGAGAACACACCAAAAGAAACCAAGTTTTACAGTAATTACTCTGACCCCATGCCTCTTGCCATATTTGGATATTTTCACACACTTTCTAAACAGAATTTATATACTGTTGAAAAGCTAAGTGTTGTGTTTGAAAAATCTGTTCCAACATCTTTGTATAAGCTCACTTTCCAAATACCATAAATGCCTAGAAATTTTCTTGTACAGTACTGTTCTATAGTATGATTTAACACATACTTCCAAAGCACACCACAAAAGCTGTAAACTAACAAGGCATAAAATTTAATGGTTTATACATCATGCTTAAAAATTTAACTTTACACAATAAGTATTTTTATTAAAAAAGAAAGTCTTTTAGAAATCTGGTACTCCAAAATGAAACAGTGAAGTTATTCTACCAAGAATCAAAAGGTACCCAAAGTGCCTTTTCACTGAGAAGAGGAAAGAAGTGACACATGCACAGGCATTTGACGTAGACTATTAAATTCTTACCATAGCAATGGTATTTTGAGCTTGCCTTTTGATTTGCAAAACACAGATCAACCAATTCCATCAGCATACCAACATTTTAATAAGGAAGTGACATCCAAGAGTATCAGAAGATACTCTTTTGCATACTCTGTCCAATTCCTTTGTACCTTGTTGGCAAGAACTAGGAACACTGAAAACTGCAAAGCACAGAGACATCACCTTTATAATCCAGTGAAACAGGTTAAGGAATTTATGAAGGAAAATTACAATGCTTTCAACTGGGAGTACAAAACATGTACTACCTCACCAATTAAAAGGTTAAGAACTGCTCTGTGCCCACAGCTTATTCCCACAAAAAGTAATTAAGCAGACCGTGAATTAATATCCCTCCTTCTCCACACAGAAAAATAAGATACTTAAGATACTTAACTAAAATACCAAGACAAATGGCCAACTTTGACATATATTATAGTCATATAAGTTATAACTACTACAATAAAAAACATCCGTTAGGGTACATAGAAATATCTTCCCTCAAAGGCAGAAGCGTGTATCTCCTATTGAAGCCATTGCAAGAAATCCAAGTTAAGCTGAAAATATCAGCAGAACCTCAATCAACTTTTATGAGGTTAGGAATACCCCAAAAGGGTATGTACATATTTGAGGACAACTCTATAGCCCACTGAAGTTCAAACTCAGAAAGATTTACCAATAATTTTCTTATCCAAATTTCTAATAATTTCAGAAATAAAGCTTTTACATCCTGAAATCTATTCAGGACAACTTAATTCCCAATTTGAAACAGAAACTGCAACACCTCATGAAACAAATAAATTTATTTATAGATAGTGTCAAGCCTAAGATGAGCAAAACTTTGTTTAAATAGAATTAGTGTTATATATATACACCACAGTACTAAGTTACAAATGTTATTCTGCAGACAGATATATACTTCAAGCTAATATCCTTAGAAAATCCTTCAAACAACCCACAAAAGCGTAATTTAAATTTGATGGCAATAATGTCACCATGTAGAATAATGATATTTATTTTGCTTTCAACTACCATTTTCCTGTGTGTAAAGCTATACACTTGACAAATCACAGTACAAAACAAAGTCAACCACTACTGAAATCTCTTGCCTGTGTGGAAGAAAAAAAATTTTTATGCTTTGCAGACAAAATATGCATGCACTCTAGTAAGAGTTCCATTGCACCTCTCAGCCCAGCCAGACCCAGGATACTTGGATCAATCTCTAACCATTAGAGCTACTACCAATTCTATTCTTGAACAAAAATGAGTCCAGTCTGATCAATTAAGAACAGACAGAATGCTTCGTAAACATTGACTATTCTGGACCATCTTTTAAAAAGTAACAAAAAGGATTATCACCTATTTGGTAGAATAACAGAAAAGTCTAGACTGGAAGAAATCTCTGGAGGTCACCTGGTACAACCTTCTGTCAAATGCACAGCCCTAGATTAGCTCATCCAGGGTTTTTTCAAGTCTTTATACTGCTAGCAAGAGAGATTCCACTACTTCTCTGGGAAAACCATTCCCATGTTTAATTCTTAATCAATCTTCTCACAATGAACAACTTATTTATTTTATTTGGATGGAATTCTCCTACAGCAACTTGTGCCCACTGCCTCTTCTTCTGTCACTGTATACATCCTTGCAAATAGAGTACTTTATCTACCAGGCACAGGAAGACCCGTTATCTCTCCCACCTCTGCAATCTTGAACACTCTCATCACCTTCTGCTGGCCTACCAAGTGCTGAGCAGAACAAGCACATGCCTTGATATGCTGATGGTTCTCTTCCTGATGCAGTCCAGGACACTGCCTTCTTTTTACTGCCATGGTACACTGCTCGCTCATGTTTTACTTGGTGTCCCCCAGAAGCCCTAGGTCCTTTGCAGCCAGTCAGTCCCCAGCCTGTTCTGCCACTTAAGATTTTTCCATTCCAGGTGCAGGACTGTATATTTATCTTTGTTAAACCTCATGCAATTCTTGTTGGCCCAATTTCCCAGGTTGTCAAGGTCTCTCTGTATGGTGGCTCCTCCTTCCCACACACCTGCTTTTCCTTCTACTTTAAAGTAATTTGCAAACTCAGTGAGGGTTCAATCCTATCGTCAGAATATTTACAAAGATACTGAACAGTACTACCAGACCCAGCATCAACCCTCAAGGAACTCCACTTGTGACCAGCTGACAGTTTGACTTTAAGCCTTTAACATTACACCATCCTTTGATCTTGGTAGGCAAGCCAATTTACACAGTCTGTATGTCCTGACTGTATCTTACCAACTACAGGGATGTTAAGGCAGAACGTGTCAAATGCCTTGTTAAAGTCAAGGTAGATAGCATCCATAACTCTCCTCTCATCCACTGAGCATGTGATTTCATCACAGATTGGCAATCAGGTTAGTCAAGCTCAATTTACCTTTGGTAAATTTGAGCTGGGTTTTCCCAGCTGCTTTCTTGTCTTTCATGCGCCTGGAAACAACTTCCACAAACACTTGTTCCATAATTTCCCCAGAGACTGAAGTGATACTAACTGGTCTGTAGTTTCCCAAATCTTCCTTTTTGCAGACGGATGGGATATTTGCCTTCTTCCAGTCTCTTAGGTATTCAAGGACCTTTCAAATATGATAGATTTTGGCTCACTAGTGCACCAACTCAGATACATCCCATTGGATCATGTTCAGGTGTATGTGTTCAACTGGTACACACGGATGTTAAGTCAGCCCTCCTCTACTGTCAGTGGTTTACAGTTTATTTTGTTGTTGCTTCTTGGCACAATGACTTGGGAGCTGACCTTTGCCATACAGACCAAGGCAAAGACAAAATGGAGTACTTCTGCCTTTCCTGTGTCATTCGTAACTAAGCTGCCAGTGGACCTACACTTGGCTTGAACTTCTGCTTGGTACTAACATACCTACACAAGTTTTTCTTGTTAGTCTTGACACCTTTTGCTAGTTTGAGCTCCAGCTGAGCTTCTTCCATCCTAAACATATCTTGGCATACCTGAGCAGTACTTCTGCATTACTCTTTGCTAGTCTGTCCCATTTTCCAAGGGTAAGATGAATAAACAGCTCCTCCAAAAATATACAATGGATATTGAGAGATTAAAGGACAGGAAGCTCTTTTTCAATTTTTTTTTAAGAATAAAAAGGAATATTCAAGTCTAAATGTTTAAAAGCTACAGAGCACACCAAATAAACTTTTAATGTACTGAATATGTTCCAGTGTATACCTAAATATTTTCAAGATTTTATATTCAAATTGATTCTATCAATACTAATAACTCACTAATTCAGACATTAAGAAATTAATCATAATTTCATCAAGAATCATGGGGTTTAGTTGTGAGGTATGAGAGATCTGAAAGTTAAGGATAAAGGGAAAAAAATATTACTGAAATACCTATTAAACAAAGAACTGCTAGCAATTTGCTTCTGAGGATCAGCTTCTTTTATGAGTACTACTGAAAAGAAAGATCTTACTCAGAAAGCAGTACAACTTACTTTCTGATTTTTCTGTTCTCTCAAATTTCATATTTTAAACTTTAAATCAAAAACATGCACATGTAAGAGGTAAAATTTAAATTGAAAGATAATTTCCTCAAAGATTAATCCCTAAGAGAACAATGTATTGTTGGCAAAATATGGCTTTATATAACCCTTTTTTGTTGTTGTTTTCTTATTCCTTAGGGACAGATAAAAGTCTATGATTCACATTAACTTTGCCTGTGCTGTAGAGTACCTCAGAACTTTTAAATGAGGAAGGAATCCCATGACATTTAGACTCAGTATCCACACAGTTTCATCCAAACTCTCTTATCTTCTCATACTTAAATTTCTCCTTGATACTTACTTTTTAATTTGAAATTGAACAGATATTATCACCACTTTGACATGGCAAATATGACTTGGATCTCTACATTTTAGTGCATTTCATACTGGGATTTAAAAAAGAAAACAAAAATCGCACTTTAGTGATTTAAACAAATTAGGTAGAAAACAAAAGCCATAACGGTAAAGAAGTCAGTAACATATCACAAAATATTAAGCAAGTGCCGAAAATTTTCTATATAAAATGGAATTAAGAACTCCGCAAGTTCTATGTAATTATTCATAACTCAATTTTTTCAGATGCACAAAATTTTTAGAAAGTCAGTGCACTATAAAGATCCAGAATTATTTGAAATTAATATAAATAAGCGTACATATGCTCATTATCATTAGGAAGGAAGTTCAGTATGCAATGTAAGGAAACAAAAAAGTAAACCCAGTACACTACCATGCAACCCAGCCTTAAGAGTGAACATACTCGCAAGCTGGCTCTGAAGCCCCAAAGAGCTATAAACAAACAGCCACTGGCTAGAAACACAGAACTTGGCCCTATGCCTAATTGGGTTGTCTCTCGGTCTTTGGTACTGTTACACAAATATATTAAGAAGGTTATGATACATTTTTCATAATTGTCTGTTAAATAATATTTCAGCTAAGAAACTAGTTCAAAACTTTAAAGCAGCCGACTTCATAACTCACCTTTCATAACTTAAGAGTAACCACCTACTTTCCCTAGTAATCATTTGATTTATTGACAGCAACCATGAATCCTATTGCACACTGGTGTAGATACAAATTTTTGCAGACACCACCTGAACTGAGTACAAAGAAAAATGCATTTACATGTAACTTTGATAAAAAGCAAGGTGTATTCTAAATTTCAAAACAAAATAAGAAGGGTGCTGGCTGAAGGCATTTTAGTCAAGGAAAAAACAATTTAGCATGAAGGATGCTATGTATGTTTCATACATAAGTAAGTAATTTAAATGAATAAAATTATTAATTTTTATGCCAGACTTTATATTCCTGAAGTTCTCTAAATATGGATATAAGATTTTTAAGTCAAAACTGATATTGATAGTCTTCCATATAAGATCAGTCTGCTGTCATAATTCATTAACATGACATAGTTAACTGCACTTTTTGCACATATCCCCTCTGTGTCACAGAAAGCTCCTAAGAATCATCAAACTGTGAAGAACAAAATGTCTGCAATTCCTGTATATTTGAGCCTGTGGCAGGATGCCAGTCCTGAGCATTCCCTCCAGTAAGATGGCAGTCTTGTAGCTCCACTACTATAGGTTATCTCTTATCTTGCAATAATTTACACACAGATCAGCATACTTAATGCACTAGCTGCTAAATCAGATCCCATGAGTGGGGTATTTCAGAAGGTACAACATTTGGGGTTTTTTTTACTTTTGTTTTCCTTTTAACTTTTGAATCCCAAGTCTTTCTTAAAAGCCAAAGTGTTAATTCAGACAGGTTTCCTCCTCAAATGCACAAATCTTTAATTTAAACGATGCTAACTTTTATATGTAAGTTTTACAGTCCCTTTTCAATGCTTATGCAAATTCAGACCTGATATGGATTAAAGTCAGATGGCTCTTTTTCCACCCTGTCTGTCCAGCTCTAAATTTACAAGTACCCAACAGTATTCCTCCTGTTAACCTTTCCTGCCACAAAAAAGGCAGTTTACACCTCACATGCCTTTCCTGAATTCATTTTTGCTTGCAGAAGGGGGAAAAAAAGAATCATTATAAGAATCCTAATCTCACCTTTTAAAACCAAAGCCAATTTTTTCCCAAACACCAACCAGTTTTCTTTGTGACAGTTCCATCATTGAACAACAACCACCACCAACAACAGTATGTGCAACCTTAGTCACTCCTTAGTCCCTAGTATCCTCTTCCAGAGCCAAAACATTGTGCAACTGTCACAACAGGGCTTCATGCAGTTTCTGCTATGGCACATGAAAGAGACCACTACTGGTGGAAAGGCACAAGAACAGAACAGTTGCCTGTTTCCAAACAGTAAGTTAATACAATATGAACTTTGATTCTGTGCTATGCTTCACTCCTAGTGACCTCTGTTAGGCCAACAATCAGGGCTAGCAGAAGACAGGCATCAAGGCTGCATCACCCTTGACTCTCATTAGATACAGAATCAGTGGAGAAGATCCAGGAGGAGAAGACAGTGGTGGCAGCAGTGAAGATCACCTAGTAAGTGGCTAGGAACCATAAATACAGACCTCTAGAGCAATTAAATAATGACAAACCTGTTTGTCCTAATGTTCAAATAATCCCTCATGCAACAGCTCAGCTACTTAAAACACCACAAGACCATGAGTTTACACTGCACATTAGAGTAATGATAAATATCAGTATTTAATAAAAAGTAATGTATGTTGCAATTATAATTCAAGACAGAGCTTTAAAAAAAAAATAAAGGCAAAACTACTTCCTATGCCACTTGTATTTCTATGTTATTTCCACAATAAGCATTACAGAAGTACTTCTTTAATCCAGTCGTTCTGGTAGTCTGAACACCCAACTTCCTCAAAACACTTTTCATTTTCAGATTCAACCTTCACTAAGAGAATTTCTACATCATGCCTATAACATGATGTGCACTTACTTTCTGGTAATGAAACATAATTGAATTCTTATACAGAATAACATAGTTCAAATTAGACAATCATAAAAGCTGCATTTTTTACCCTACTATTTAGCTCCAAACTAATAATGTAATCATTAATTGTGGTTTCCATTTATTCTACACTTTCTGTAAGAAAATCCTCTGAAAAGATCAGCAACAGAGTTCTTGGTTTTTAAACAAAGAACTAAAAGTAATTTACTCAACAGAATAAAAATGTATGGATATTTTAACACTACTACTGCTGAAAAAAATAGCATTAATGTAGCACAGCATCTCATTTGTATCAATTGCTACAGCTATGCAGTGAGTTTGCTAGTATCTGACCCCTATAATGACAAGTGACACAGTTTCCTACCTTCTGATTATTAACCAGGCATTCCTAAAATTTGCTATTGGTAAGATTCTTCATCTTTCTTTTTTAACCTTAAATGAATAGTGATATTCAGACTGAACATTCTTAGTAGTACTAAGCCTTTCAACTCAAAGAAGTATGAACACATCTAAAATTTTGAGCAAATTGCTGTTTGTTCCACTTCAATTTCTAGTAAATTAAGTAGTCAGAAATAGACATTTTTCACTGCACTACTGCAGATGACTGACTCAAATCTTTTGCATATACCATATATCTGACCACTGCACATATTTTTTTTAATGTTAAAAGGAATTGATACTGCTGGGTTTATCTATTTGATTAGCAATAATTACAAAAATAGTTAACTAACAGCACACCCAGTTTTATGAGCTGTAAATACAAAAGGAGGAAGTGTGTTATGTGGTAAAAAAGAGAAAGTCAGAATCTCTTCTAAAGAAGTCCTGAAGTCAGTATTCAGCTATAAATCCTATTAAAGAAAGGAAGAGTTCTTCCTGAGAAAAACCAGTTTGAACTGTTGTATCACCTGAATGTAGATAAAGGCATGGGTGAAAGCCTTTTTTGTATTCTTCATTAACCCCCATCCCATCCCTTGATTTGAAAAGCATCACCCAGTGTATCTTCAGCTGCCTTCCCCCTCACCCCCAATGATCAGTATTAGTCATATTGGTATATTAGCCAAGAACTTCCAGCAGGTCAAGACTCAACCACACTGGATTCTGTGCCACTATGCAGCAAGTGATACTTGTAGTGTAACAGCTAAAGCAGCAGGTAAATAATGCATGTAGCATATGAAAATAAACACACCTTGTGAAGATATCTGTAACAATAATCATGACTTGTTGCTTCCCAACTACAAGATGAACATTCTCTGCATACAGCAGACCACAAACAAACTTGAGGAAAGATTTGAAGGAATAGCCTTAGAAAGACTAGATGAGGTGACTACTGAGTTTGACTGGGAAGCTTTTCAAGCTACAGCGGGTAAGAAGAACAAGGAACTTTTGTGGGTAAACTCAGAAGAAGAAAAGCCTTCAAGGTTAAATGTATGGAGCTCAGCTTTAGCCACTTTAAGTCTATTCAGAAAGCTTAAATATTGAACTTAAAAAAAAAAAAAGGCATTAAAATGGCTGGCATTCCTGCACAAACATCTCGGGCTCATATTAATACTGGGCCAGCACTCAAGGCCAAAGTCTTGCCATTCCACACAGTACTGTGTGAAAGTAAGGACTAGTAAGCATTTCAGCCATGAGCAGGAACATCTCTTAATTATGCTTTGTTCACACAAAAGTCAGACAAGAAAACAGCAGCTGCAATTCTATTTCTCATGAGTGCCAACTTAAGCAGCTCACAAGTAGTACTTCCCCTTATTCCCAGTGTCCCCAAAGGCTTCAAACTGACTCAAAGAAATAAATGAAAATGCTTGCAAATAGCAAAATTTCCCATCCATTGAATATATTTTCAGCACCAATGTTGCAATCTCAATTTTATTTTCTAAGGACTTGTTATTTTAAAATACTTCAGAGATATTTGATCTCTTCTATTTTTAAGAGACCATACAATAGACTTGCCAGCAAATTACTTCAGAGAAATAAAGGAAAGGAAAGGAGATCCAACACTGGAATATTACCTGCCATCTGGAGAGGCTTAACAAATTATACAGATTGGTGGTATTTGAGCCCAGAGCTCAATCACTTAAAAACCATGTCCATTCACATGTAGTCAGCAAGTTCCAGCTGGTGACAGGAACTCCACAAAGAAATGTTAAAATATCGAAGAGATAATATTGTGGACCTAAATTTCTTATATCCTACAAAACCCTGCTCCTTCACTATTAACATAAACTACTGACATTAAGTTGGAAAATACTGAGGGACACTGTAGACACCTATGTATCTGCACCTTTTTATCATTAAATAGCTTTTGAGGGACTGTATTTTGTCTAAAACAGGCAGGATCTGACTAAGAGTCACAACATTTCTTTTACTTCTCTTTTAAATTTCTTTTGGTGTAAGACAATGAAAGAGTTGCCTGATCTGTATAAACAGAAGCACATGTATATTTCTATTTATTAAAACATACATACAGGATCAGCAGTTAAACAGGAAAAAAAGTAAAAATTTTACAATGAGAAAATGATCTAAAGAGAAATTTCAGAATTTCTTAATTTTCATATTACCTAATTACTTTTACAAAGAAAAACATTTTGAAAGGTATGAAAAAAACATCCACTGACTACATATAAAAAAACCTAAATTACATACAAGATTCATACCATTTTCACTATGGCGAGGTCTCCACCTTTTCCTATGTTACTGCATGAACATACTATAACTGTGAATATATAAGCAACTCTATGCTACATTTATGTAGATTCAGTTATTTTGTTCTCCTCTAAGCTTTAAAGAGCTGCATATTCAAGCTAAATGCCGCAAAAAAAGTATCTTTTTACTGCAGTAAACCTACAACAAAGGTGCCCTTAAAGGAAACCAGTGTAAGTGGGAGGCAAAGACAAGAGAAGGGAAGGTAAAAATTTTTAATTATTGGAAGCTTTTCTTCATATTTGTCGCAATTAGCACACACATGCACAGTTGCATTGTGTGTTATTCTATGCCATTTATAGAAGGAAGCAGATATGAAACTAACTGTTTTAAATTGTCTTAAGATGAAAATGCCATATTCAGATATGTCTAAACACCTCTGCTACATGATCATTTTATTCTTTCCAAAAGCAAGTGGAAAATAATTCTTTACCATGCAATAACTATTTTTGCCATGTGTTGCGTACATGTATTCTATTTCCAGCACACGTTACCACCAAGCACATGAGATCAGACTATTTTTGCCAGCAGGTTTTCTCAGCTAGGGATATAAATGGCAAAGCAAGCTCAGTTCCCTCACCAGTAAAGAAACCAGGTGCCACAGGCACTTAGTCTACCAGGGTAAAGTCTTAGTTAGCTCACACAGCGCACTGGACAACCTGTCTCAGAGAACTGTGAAGAAAATCAGCAGCCTTTCTTCACAAATCAGGATGTCAAATACCCACAGACATGACGTGAGTATTTCAAGAGAGGTGACTACTCAATTTGACTTAATACTTACAGAAGATATCTGGATCTTAGACACCACAGTGGAGAGTCACAAGTTCACAGGTACTTAATAGAAGTTAAAAAGAATTAAACTCCTCATCTAAGCACAAACACATTTACTAGTTGTGTCCTGGGTAGCAGAGGCCTACCCAAAAGTTATCCTTATCCAATTTAGTACTAATAGGGCTAATCAATAACATGTATCTTTCTGTTAAAGTGATCTTCATCTGGTTTTAGCCACTTCAAAATCACAGTTTTTAACCATTTTATATGGAGCACAGACGAGTGAGTGTAACTTCTGACAAAAAATGGATCCATATGCACTCCCTGAAACTGCACCAAGAGCCCAAGCCAACATCTGAAACTAAGATTGCAGCCTTTAAGATGTAGCAGAGTCTATGACAGACATGGAATTTACACATAATAAGGATTTGATTGCTTTCTTTTAACCAGGATTTGAAGATGGTGAAAAGAGTGAGAAAAATAGCCACCTTCCATCATAATAATATTAAAATGGGTCTAGTATCATACTGGGATCAACCAAATTGCACGACAGCCCTACCGACCTCTTATCACCACCAAACCATGAACAACTTGATATTACTAGATGACAGAATTCTGTCTTACAAAGTCCTCTGTGTTTTCTGTGCAATAAATAAAATTCCATTTCAAAATACGCAACACTGTCTTGGGAATCTAAAATGTGTTTATCAGAGAGCTATACAAGCAGCTTGGAAAGACAGATGAAGTTCCTGAATTATCTTAATGCAGGTTAGGATACTAACCCAGCTTTCAAGAGATCTGAAAAAAAAAAAAATTAAATGTCTTCACTCTTACATACAGAGTACTTTTTCTCCATCCCAGCATATGAAATGAAAGACTTAATGCAAAAGCACATTGCTGATGCAGGCTGACAAAGAAAGACAGCCAACCAACATTTTGTAATTTAGGAATGTATTTCAAACTGCTAATCTAATACCTAATACTCTTACGGTGCTGCAATTCCAGACTCCAGTAAAAAAAACTGCAACTGTCCACAGGTAAAGCAGTGAGCATAAGAATCCCCCATAAGTCATCTCCCAAAGTTTGCACAAAATGCCAACCATCAAGGGCTTGAATTACAGAAAGAATCTTTTTCTAAAACCTGTGTTTCTACCTGAAGAGCACTAAAGATACTTCTGGATTAAAAATAGCTAAAGAGCACCTCCCTAAATTGTGTGGTTTTCATTTGAGTTCACCACTGCACTCTGAAAATAGAATGGGAAAAAAGAATAACCCTCTAGGGCTGCAACACCTTTTGGAATGGGCTTAAAGTGACTTTAAGCATCCCACTAACAAAGTTAAAAAGGAGTATGGTAACATAGTTATGTTAGTATTCATTACCATACAGGACATTTTTGGAGCTACCCCAGCTAACAGCTCAAGATTTCATTGCTGTTGTCATACAAAACTGTAGTTTTGTACTGGGTTTGACTCTGGCTGGCAGGTAAGACTCCATGCAGTTGCTTGCTCACTCCCTACCAGCAGGATGGGAAAGAGAAATGGAATGGCAAAAGCAAGGGCAGTGGAGGGGGAAACACCTCGTGGGTTGAGATAAAGGCAGTTTAATAAGTACAGGGTGGGGGGAATAACATAACAAGTTATGCAAAAGCAATCAACCACTGGCAGACCAACGCCTCCCCAGTCCTGAGCAAGGTCTGCTTTGGAAAAACGACTCCCCAGTTTTACTGCTGAACATGGCATCATATGTTATGGAATATTCCCTTGCTCACTTCAAGCCAGCTCTGCCAGCTGTGTTCCCTCCCAGCCTCATGCCCACCCTCAGCTGACTCGTTGGCAGAGAAGCAGAGGGGGCCTTGATGCTGTGCAAGCACTGTTCAGTGGCAGTGACTGGCATCTTATCAACACTGTTTTGGTCACCAATCTAAACACAGCACCATAAGGGCTGCTACAAAGAAAATTAACTCCATCCCAGCCATGCTCTGTACAAGTTTTTAAGAAAGACCACTAGCAGTCAAAGCATTGCTTAGCACATACGTGCTAACACCTGTTTCACTACAGATGCAACAAGCCAAATACTTCAAAACACATACAGAGAGCTACCTACAGAAAGCTGATACATACACAGATATCAGAGGACCCACCTGAACTGCCCTGGGACTTCAAAGAGCCTAAAGATACCAGCAAAGACTGCATAGATATTACTGTAGCTTTAGATATTAAATCAACAGTTACCTAGCTCTAATACACCTGCAGGAACCTACACAGCCTATAGCTTGCTTAAAGATGGCAAATTATGCCATATTAAGTATTCTCCTAAACAAGAGAATCTCAAGCATACCAAGACAACTTTGCTCACTTCCATGGAAACAAAGACTGTTCAGATACAGCATCCTCTCCACTAGTCTACCCTACCAAATCAAAGACTTCAGCAGCACTGAATCTTGCAGTCCTCAGACTTTGAGACACACACAGAGACACCACAGATGGTCTGGCGATGGTGGTGCAGGTTTCCAGTTAAGTCTTTTTTACTACAGTCAAGTTCACCTGCACATGTCTATATTACACATGTAGGTAATTATAAAATATTACATGGTGTCATGTACACCAACAGTCATCTAGTTACAAGCTTACATGATAAGAGGATAGAAAAGGAAAAAAACAGTGTGATGCATTTAAGTGAGTAGCTGTACACAAAGTTCAACACAAGTCCTAAGCAGTGACACAAGAACTATATTCCAAAAATCAAATCCAACTGTAACAAGCATATGAAATGCAGGAAGTCATCTACATGTGTAAGCTAGAGAAAGTGGGTTTGTATAAACCTGATAGAAATACTACAGACCACATTTCTAAAACTAAAATTAAATGCATTGCAGTTGCAGTAGATTCATAATATAGCTATCAAAGATGCATTTCCACTCCATACAAGCTCCAATAAGCCGGTTACATCACCAAAGACATCTGTGCAGCAAACCTTAGAGAAGTGCATTAAAAAAAAAAGATGACAAATACAGAGCAAAACTATTTCTGATTATTCTCTAAATACTGAAATAAAAATCTAGATATATTTTATATCCAGAAAGCAGAGTGTCTTTATAAGAGGAACTGGGAAAACAAATTGTCCGACTACCTAAGGACATCCACTGCAGAATGTAGTTCTCCCAATATAAAATGTTCTGCATCCATCTGGTATCTTTCCCATTTTAATTTAGTCTATTCTGGTAAAATCCACTCCAGAAAAGACTTCACTATCTGAAAATGCATTAGAGCACTTTAAGTAAGGTCTGCATGCACATGGCACTATTCTAGGTACTCAAGTGAGGTGCCTTTCACTGCTTCATAATCATCTTGACAAGATGTCGCTTTAATTTAAATTCTGGGACACACCTGAAGATACTTCTCCACAGCTCCTGCTTCTGTCAAGTTTACACACCAATTCACTACACATTTCTACTCAGGACACTTCTATATCATTTCTGTAACCATCCAAAAGATCTTGAGCATTGTCTCAGTTTCAGACACCTTAAAAAACTGAAGAAGTCCTTCAACTGTTCAGGATCATATTTAATTTGCTTATTTGCAAGCTATATGGTTATATTTATTCTCATTAATGAAACGACATTCAGTCATTTTGCTATAAAAGTTGTAGCCTTAAGTTAGGTTCAAACCCTCTATCTTCCATTAAAAAAGGCAAGATGCACTTCCAAAATTCTCAGTCAACTTAGGCTAAACTAGATGTAGGAAAGGAACTCAAAACAGTCAAATGCATCCTTCAGATATTTGTCACCTAAGTTTTCTGTACAGCTACTTAAAAGACAGGATACCCTGGAGAGCAACTCTGCCTGCCATACACTGAATCCAAACAAACAAATTTCTCTTTTCACCAGTTTTTTTCACAATATTTATGTATTATTTGTGACTCCTTCTCCAAAACATAACAACAAATTATTTTGTACCTAATATTTCAATTTAATTATTCAAGGCATTCAATTTGATCAATTTTTTCCCATGCTTTTACAATGATTTTTTAAGGGCTTTAGAAAAGTCATTCCTGTTTCCTGTTACCCTCTTCTGGTTAAACTAAAGAGCTAACCAAATGCCACTCTCTCAGAAATACATCTTCTACCTAGAATTTAATATTTTTAGGTGGTTTTCACTGAAAAAAAAACTATTTCCATAAAATATCACATTCCTTCTGTGCATTTGTTCTAATGAATTAAAAGCCCAAGACAATTCATTAAACTATTTAAACAGAATAATTTTATCAGCAATTAAAACTTACCACAACCTCACTATTTTCTCCAATAGCCAAAGATACACTTTAATTCTTTTATACTTTCCAGCACACATAAGGCAGCTGAATGACACCAAGTATAGTATAGCCCTCTGTTACTCAAAATTGGTTCTAAAGACAGATATCCATCACATAAAATAACCCCACATTTCAAATAACTGAAACAGGTGCTGGTTTGTAGTTCCATGTGATTGTATTACAGAGTCCAACCTCAGGTAAGTCTTACACTAGTAAAGCACTAGCTTGATCATTTGTATTAAGTCATTGTCCACAAAAATGTTGATTCTACTTGGCAAGAGAACCAATTCAGACAGATTTGGGGTTTTTAGGTAAATCTTAAGTAAAAGCATGGATCTCAAGTCCAAGATGGCTTCAATTCTGATGGGGAAGGAGAAAGAACAATGCTTACATTATTGGGATAAATGGACATTTTACATTTCCATTTTTTAATCAGATGTCACAAGCCACACAAGAAAAGGAATGGTCAAATGTTCTGTTTCATCAGCTTGAAAAGGTAAATATCAGAATTACAGCAATCAAGGAAAAATACTGCTAAAAAGATGGCTCTCTAGCTGGCTTTCATAATTTATCTTTCACTAATGGCCTAATCTTAAATTTGTTCAGCTTTGTGCTCAGAAATCACAGTGAGCTACGGTCTACAGCTCATTCAAGACCAAAAATGGAAGAAAAATTGCATGGAAATATCAACAACTAGCATCCCAGCTGACTACAACCAATTACCAGAAACTTAAAAAAAACCATTTTATGCTGTGGCAGTATTAGCTATGAATAAAGTTGTCTCTACTTCCACTACAGCCTATGAAAAACCTTGACACAGGAGAAAAGTACACTGTGGTTGAAAGTACTTTCAATTCAAATAGTCTTCAATCAGCAGAAGAATGGAGTTTCTCAGGCAGAAACAGAATGTTTTTATAAATTGCTCCTGGCACTAAAGGAGTAACTAAGTCAAAGTTGTCATTAAAGGACTTAAAAAGTAGAGGAGAGGGACACACATTACTTCATAGACAAGTGGTTACAGCACACGATGTAGGAAGAGAGACACCTGTAAACAGACATCCTGCACAAGCCTGATGAAAAGAATCTTGCATCTCAAGTAAGGGATTGAAGAAACAGATTTAGTCTCTTCTGTCAAAGTTAATCCACTTTAGCTTCTGTACAGTACTAACATACCACTGGTCTCTACTCACTCAACTGGAGACAAAACTTTCTGACTACTTTTATTTAGCCCACTTTTTACGCAAGCATCTCTGAGAGTTTTTATGCCCAGTCCATTCCAAATTTCATAGTTCCTCAAGAATAAAGGTCTTGCCTCAGTCTTATTTTGGAAAATACATAACAACTGGATACGGTGGGTTAATTTTGGCTGGCTGCCAGGTGCCCACCAAGTTGCTGCCTCACTTCTCCTCCTCAGTAAGATCAGGAAGAAAATACAATTAAAAACTCATAGGTCAAGATAAGGACAGGAAGATCACTCACTAGTTACCACAATGGGCAAACCAGACTCAACTTAGGAAAGATATATTTAATTTATTGCCAATTTATTATAGAGTTGGAGAGTGGGAAACAAAAACAAAACTGAAGACATCTAGTCCCACCCTTCCTTCTTCTCAGGCTTAGCTTCACTAGTAATTCTTCCACCTCTTTCCTGGCTGCTGAGCAGAGCAGAGGGGATGAGGAATGGGGTTTGCAGTAAGACCATAGCACTTCTTCCCTGCCGTTCCTTCCTCCTCATATTTTTCCCCTGGTCCAGCACAGGGTCCCTCCCACACGATACAGTCCTTCACAAACAGCTCTAACGTGGGTCCTTCCCATGGGCCACAGTTCTTTAAGAATTGCTTCAGCACGGGTCCTTTCCACACGGTACAGTCTTCAGAAACAGACTGCTCTAGTGTGGGTCCCCCATGGGCCACACCTGCCAGAAAATCTGCTCCTGCATAGGTGTGACGGTCTGACAAATTATAGTCAATGTCTCAAACATTCACTAAAGAACTTTGGTGGAGAAAATGGCCTCTGCAAAAACGCTAGAGTTTTGTGAACAGGACAATGTGGCCGGAGGAGAGGGCCCCACAGAGGGTGGGACCGCACTTCTCCAAAGCCACAGTTCCTTATCTTGAGTGACCAGGAGAAGGAGCACA
>JANZLQ010002345.1:0-40041 GCA_026212715.1 Elanus axillaris | reverse complement strand
CATACTGAACCCAAAACACAGCACTGTACCAGCTACTAGGAAGACACTTAACTCTATCCCAGCTGAAACCAGGACAATGACATTTCCCAGACTCCTTAATTTAACTAAAACAAGTTACCTCTTGCAGTAAATACAGCTATGATAATGAGAGTAAGAAACTGAAGTATCTTAACACTAAATGTACACTGGTTAGGTCAATAATAATTTTCTTTTAACTAATTAACAATCAGAGCAATTTTGAGTTATTTCTACCATGTTCTATCCTGTTTGCTAGTTTGGACAGACATGAATGCTGCCAGGTACTACACAGTTCCAGGATGACTGGGCAAAATACTGCTCAAAAGGATAGGCAAATCAGCTTGTGAATTTAGTATTTCTCCACTGTGGGTCTCATTCAGTAAGTATGCAAGGTACTAAAAAAAATAATTTAAAAAAAGCAGAGCATCTCGGTATGAGAACCCTTTGGATTACGTCTTACAACCTAAAAGAAAGTGAATTGCTCGAAATAGATAAATGGTGGCCTGTTAAGCCAATATTGATTTGACTGATTTTTTTTATTTTTTTTTTTTTTTAAGATGTTGAAAAGGCTCCCAAGGAAATGATAAAAATACTGTCAGCTTTGATCCACTGTCGGTAAGTACCCCTATTGTAAAAGCCCTGTCTCTCTCTTTCTATGGCAGATCCTCCTCTCCTTTCATCCTCACTCCCCTCCCCCACCCGCTGCCTATTTAAGCAAAGGAAAATTTTGGCTGATGGAGGGTCATCGGTTTAGGTCTCGGGAGAATTTAAATTTGCCTTTCATAAAGCACTAAAGTATATTAGTGTTTTGCTAGTTCGGTTAGTAATTTGAGTGATGTTCCAGAAAACTTGTTATCTTTACATGCTGGATTGTTCCTTGTATAAAGAAATGTGTGTAGAGACAATGGCTATAAGAAGAGCAAAGGGTTTCTCTGTGTAACTATGGGAAGATGTTTAAGGCTTTTTATTCCCCCTGCTTTCAGAGCCAATTTTGGCAAATCAGAGGCACTCTCATAGGGGACAGCACAAATGTTAACAGAAAAGAATGAGCTGGGTATAAGTATCATCTGTTTGTTTTATTGAGAAATGTGCTTTCCTGAGAAGTCAGGTTGTGGATTTTGTTTCAATACTTGTCAGAACCACTAATTTCTCTCCACTGTTCACCATTGCATTAAGAGTGTGCTCATGATTGTTAAAGCTCATGCAGTCTTCAATCAGCCCTAATTCCTCCCAGCTTTTTCTCCTTGAGAAGAGTTTTCTGCATTGAGAGGAGCCATCACCACTTCCTACCTGTGCAAGCCTTTTGTATTATTCTTTTGACAAAAGCATGACTATCACGTCCCAAAGTTGGAGTGACTCATGTTCGTGGATTTCCTTTGTCAGAATTAAGGTGAAACAACACCAGGGGAGTTCAAATAACAATCAACATTGATTCAGCCTAACTAACCTTGCCCAGGTACAAGTGAACTTATCAATATGAATCTTGCATCATGCTCTTTCAAAAGAGAAGGGAGGTGTAGAAAAAGCAGCAAAGAAAGGAACGTGAAACTGTGTCAGAAGGAGAGCCCTCCTGTTGAGTCACGAGGTTCAGAGCTGACCCTCTTGCTTTCTGGACTCCTTCTCAAGGAGGAGCCCGGGGGTGGCTAGATCCACTCCTAGTCTCAGAGTTGGTCACTGGTTTATGTTTAAAAGGATGAAGGGTAGGGACTGTGGAAAAGAGAGAAAGAGAGAAAGAGAAGAAAAGGGTTTCACCAGTCCTGGGTCCAGCGTTGGTCCAGTCACCATAGAGATCCAGTTCTGGAGGGCGGACACTGAGAACTTGTTCTCCCTTCTTTTATAGTGTGTTAGTCGGTGGTCTTGACATGCTCAGTTCACATTCCCAGGGTTCTCTGGAATCAGTCGGTGAGCTTTGGGGGGGTTCATTGCAGGGTTGCCTCTCTTTCCCTGCTGGCATGATCGCCGAAGAGAGAAGCACAGTCCCATCCTCCATGGGCCCCCTCCTCCAGGCACATACGCTGTGCTCCTTCTCCTCGTCACTCAAGATAAGGAACTGTGGCTTTGGAGAAGTGCGGTCCCACCCTACGTGGGGCCCCCTCCTCCAGACACATTGTCCTGTTTGCACCACTCCAGCATTTCTACAGAGGCCATTTTCTCCACCAAAGTTCTTTAATGAATGTTTGAGACATTGACTATAATTTGTCAGACTGTTATGATGAGTATCCTCCTTGTGCAGAAGTTTCTATTCTACCCCTTCCCTCATTATCTACGGACTTTAAAATAGTTTTTGTGTTTCACGTCTGGCAGGCTTTTGGAAGCTATTTGGAGGATATAGTTACTTGATGATTTCACATTTTTTTCCATTGCAATTTCTAGATCTTTTTCCAAGAAATACCCTTTTCTGGGGATTGTCAGCATTCATCTCAGTTTCCAGACTGAAGCAGGAGGATCAAGCAGCAGGTACATCTGCCTCTCACTCTGAGTGCTTTTGCATTCTGGTTGGCTCGGGAGAAGTTTCCTCTAGCTTTCATGAAGCAAAGCTCTCTTTTATCTGTCACTTTAAAAATGTGGTCTTGAGGATTTTTTTTTCACTTCACATCCATGTAGCTATAAAGAGAAGTAGTTTCTGTTAGTTGCTGCCAGATCCAGTATCTCAACAGATGTGACGCTGGTGCAGCTCCATGTCTCGAGGCCCAACCAGCAGTGAGGCTGACGGTGCGCTCTCAACAATGTATTTTAATTTATATTTTCTATGTTCAAAATAATTTCTTTAATGTTTTAAAACATGGAATATATGATGATAATATATACTTTCTTTACTACTCTGTGAGGTTAAAAGAATGCAGAGGAGGAAGAGAAAGCTAATGTAACTTTACAACAAAACCAGGAGAATAGTGAGGCAGAGTGAGGCATGAAGCAGAAGGCATACATATAGTCATTAATAGTAAGAGTTTATATGGTTTCTGAGGATGTTGATATGTTAGATCCAAAGAGGAATTTAAAAGCACCTTCATTAACTAATGGGATCTTTCCCCACCCAGGCCGACTTCAGTTTTCAGCCTGTAACAACACTTTGTTCCTGCACAAAGTGTTTATAAGGATTGTTCACCCCAGTGTAAAATTCAGACCAGCAGTGCCTGCATATTTAACATCATCCATTTCTATGTACAGTGTAAGAGCAGTTGCTTCATTTATGCATGTGTGAATACTGAGCCAGTTTTATTAGCTACCTGATTAAGGTTCCCTAACTTTTTATATTCAAAATGTAAAGTGTTTTCATAGCTGTTCAATCAGATTAGACAGACTGGATTTCCTCCATGGGTATTTGCAAGTGTTCAGTTCAAATCAGTATTTCTTTTTACCTCCTCAGACAAACTCTAACCGTTTTGACAGTTCAGATTGAGCCTTATGAGCCATGAAAATGCCAAGGGACAGACTGCTGTTTTCTTTTTCTGAGAGCAATCTGCTCTCACCCAGCAAAAAACAATTTAGTGTGTTAAGGAGCTATGGGAAACATGCAGTTTTTGAAAGACTGCCATTAAAGATTGTGCTTGTGATTTCATGCTAAATATCTTATCCAGTGTACAGAGGCAAGGCTCATTAAAAGAAGAATTTCTGACATGGTAAACATGGATCTTTGTTTTTATTTTTCCCTAGAAAATTCAGAAAAATACAACCTTCAGTGTATAACATTTCCCCACAATGAGCAATGGCTGTCTACATGAGAAGGCAATGCAACTAATAATTTTTCAAGCTGTGTACTTGCTAGAGATGGGCAAATACTGAAAAGTCTTTGTGGTGATCCAAATGACTTGTTTATGGGAGAATGACAAAGCCAGTTTTTGGTACTTTTTAGGAGACATTTGGTTACTATTTATACATATTAGGTTTTCAGATGTGGTCACCCAGCACTAGACATACACTGTACTTGTGAATGAGGGGGCTGAAATGGGAATGTAAATAGTCGTATTCCTGTTGTGAGACACTCTGCCTTTTAATGTGTCCTGCTTGCATGCACTAAATAGCATCTTTAGTGTGTAAGTAAATGTGACTGGAATTCTGGAAGTTCCAGAAAATTAATGCAGAAAAAGGTTTAATTTTACACCTACTAGTAAACTACACCACACTGTAGGCCAAATAATGTATTAGACTAGCTAAAAGCAGAAGAAAAAGATTAATTAGCATGGTACCATGCCCTTTAGATCTTTAATTTTGGTTTATGAACCTCTGGAAGCTGTATGGAAGATTAATAATGTCCAGGGAGGAAAAAAAATGCATGCCTGTGGTTAAAATAAAGTAATGAGAAGAGAAAAATCCTAACTGAAATTGCATCTACTTGCCAAATGGAAGCTCTCTAGTTGGTGTGAAATGCGTGGATAAGCATACTTTCACCTGAAAATCTACGAGCTGGATGGTGAGAGGGATGGCTGAACTCAGTTAAGGCTCTTGTTGATTTCACCAGGGCCAGAATTAAACTGGTGGAGAGAAACACAAACCTCTGAGCATTCTGAAGTCTCTCCAAAGTCCCAGTGATTAGGGCAACATAGCTGTAAACATCAAAACACAAACATTTTAAGACTTGGCAAATATAATTGATTTATGCTGCATGAAATACTTTTTGTATTCATGAAGCTTTAATCTCATGTTTATCTCACTTTGGTTTCCCTTTACTGAGGTGAAGGTAGTAGCTGTGTCCAAAGAAACACATTGATTTAGCAGGAGAACAGTGTCTTTGGCCATTCATGACATTCACCAGAAATAAAATTAGAGGTTACTCTGCTTCGGAAGAGGACACTGGAGAAATTGAATATCCTGAACCAATTCCTGTTTCCAAGTTACAGTTTCTGTATCAGAAATGGCTGTGGTTTGTCAGCCCCTATGTTTCTGCAGAAAATAGGTGTGGGAAGAGTGTCAGTCAAAGCTGCTGTCAGTTTGGGATATTTTCTTCATTAATTGATGATGATTACAGAGACCCTAGAGCAAGTAGGCAACACAAATTCTGTAAAGAGGAACCAAATAAATAGCAATTTATTATTATTATTATTATTATTATTATTTATTATTATTATTAATTTATTTTCACATGAAAGACCATTCCTAGCATAAATTAATTCTCTGATGTGTTCATTGAAACTGTGGTAGCAATGGGGATCCTGTTCACAGGCTAGGCTCATGCTTGGAGCTGTCTAAACACGGTACAAAGGCCATCCTACCATAGCGTGACACTAAATACTTTCCTTTTTTAATCCAAGATTTCAGTAACCCACTTCTAGTGGCAAAAAGTGCTCTCAGAAGGCAAATTTCAAAGTCATGTGTTCAAGTTGTCATGGAAACCACTCTTTACATTTTTATGCACAATTATTTTTGATGGAAGCATATGCTAGTCCACTCAGAGCAGCGGAAAAATGTTGTGTGGACTATCTGGCCTGCCACGGGCTGTTAGTCTTGATGCTTGAACGCATGCAATGAACCTGTAGGGGGTAAAACAATAAAACGACTGTTGAGGAAAGAGCTGTGTGTACGGCGAATTGACTGTCAGCTCTGGCTGAGTGCAGAAGCTGTTGTGACGTGCTCCAGTGTGACCTTGTTCTGCTGCTGGAGTCACAGTGCCGTGGTGTCGGCAACAATACCCCTTTCCTGCAAAGCGCCTCGTAGCCCCTGCGAGTCAGCGTGCTCCCCAGGGACGTTGGCAGCTTCCTCCTCGAGGCACCAGTGAAGTGGCCGGCATCAAGCTGCCCGAGGTCTGGACCAGACCAGGCAGTGGGATCCCTGCCTTCCCAGCCACGTAACGATGGTACATCTTTTTCAGTGGAGGCAAAGCAACGTTGCAAGAATTCCCTGATCTGATTATTCCCCATGGACCTTCCAGGAACTTTGCCTAGAATTGGGGCTGTTAAAACCATGACAGTCGCTAACAGTGATTTGATTTGTGCTTTTACTTTTGAGAGGATCCTGCCTTGCTGTTTCTGCTGTAGCATGACTTGGCCAGCCTTCGGTGGAGCAGCAGGGACAGAAGAACAAGCAGCTGAGGAGGGGTTCAGGAAAAAGGGACTCACGCTTTCAGAATCACTGTACATCACAGGTGCCCTTTAGAAGGCACTCTCTTTTTTTTCTTCTCACCAATGACCCTTCAGGTTTACCACCTCCAAGATCTGTGTGGCAGCAGCAGTCTGAAGGGATGGAAATGGATTTTTTTTTTTTTTTTTTTACTTTTTTCACCCCCGTATGGATGCTAATTTTGTTCTGTTGGCATGGAACATTGACACAGTATCGAGAACATCATAAGCATTGTATCTTTACGTTCCTACAAGTCCCAGTCCAACAGAGCTTAACATATAGATGTAACATCAAGCGTCAAGACCGTTCTCATAGAGAACACCTTATTCTTAAGCTATACTTCCTTACTTCCACTGTGATAAACCTGTGGCATCTCAGCTTCTGTAGGTTGTTCTCATCAAAGTTACAGTCCAACAGATAAAGCGATGAGCTGCCCTCTGGTGCAGATTAATACACACCCCCCCATTCCTAAGGTAAATGGTGTCCCTGGAAGAATTTTTTTCTTCACTCTGTTTGATTCTGCACACATTAGGCAGTCTGATGTAAGTCTGTTACATCTGGGTTTGGGGTTTGGATTGTTTGTTTCCTTTTTAACCTTTCTAGAGGATAGGGAAGGGAAGAAAAGAAGACTTGAATTTTGTGCTCTAAACTAAGAAATAATTAAACCAAAGTTGATGTCCAAACTAGACACTTCTAAGATTGGAGATGAGGGTTGCTGGAGGGCAAATAAGGGAAGGTGATAAGAAAGCATTTGGGTTTTTATTAATATTTGTTAGGAGACTGCCTAAGAAAGAATAAACGATCAGGTTCAAATTTAATTTGGACTGAAGACTTATGGATTGCAAGGCTGCAACATTTACATTTATATAAGTATACATATAATGCTATAACAGGTGGCTAAATGACTAAATAAAGTCAAAGAAAGAAAGAAATGCAGACATTCAAAGTGCAGAAAGCTTCAGAGAAGGGAACAATTCCTGCCCAGGACAAAGGAATGAGTGCAGCCAGACTTTGAGGGAGATCAGACACAAGGAGATGAATTAATTGCCTGAAAAAACAATTCATGTGGCAAGATGTGGGGGGGGGGGGGTGGGGGTGGTGGTGGTGTGAAATCAGTGAGCTGGAATTTAAAAGATCAGTGCAAACCAAGAGGAAAAGAGTGAGAGCTTTGGAGGGTGGTAACAGTGAGAAGGAGCTGTGGCCACTCCTAGCAGGCAGCAGCATCTTGTGCAGCGGAGCCGGCTGCTGCCGCTCCAGACCATGCAAGACCAGAGATCCATCTACAATGGGTCATGGCACATGTGCACGTGCAATGCTCTCATCAGCTCACTTGTAGTGTGCAGCCCCATTCTGACAACGCACACGTCACGTGCCTGATGCTGTCTTTAGAGTCTACTGCACCTACGCCTTAAAGGACATTCTTTTATAGTTTTACCTGATTTCCCCATAAATCAGTGAGAAATTAATGCCTGCAACAGTGTATTAAATCCAAGGCAACACTGATTTTGGGGTGAGAGATATATCCCTCTGTTAGTGGTTAGGTCAATTGCATTCTGGTTGTTGTGATTATTCTTCATTTTTGTCCCATTATGCCCCTGTAGTTCCTGAAGCTCCAGTCAGACATAGAGACCCACTGTGTGTGTAATCATGAACCGAACCATTGATTTGTTCTTCTAACTTTTCTGCATTTACAGGTGAGGGGGGGTTGTGCTGAATTGTGGCCGAATTAACGAGAATAACTTGAAAGGACTCCTGCAGTCTTGTAGGAGGCAGGTCAGTTCTGGCTGGGTGGGCAGGAGACACAGCCATGTGCTCGTGCTTGAGTCTGTCCCGGACAACTCCCAACCTTTCCAGAGCTGGGTGGCTGGGAGGGGAAGGGAAGGGTCACACTAACTGACATGAGTGTTTCCCAAGCTTTGCTTCTTGTACCCCTGGAAAGGGGACTACAAACTCTATGGCTCTGAAGTGGACACCAGTTCTCAGAAAGTCATCACTGCTTGTCTTTCCTGCAAGTGGAGTAGACATAGGGGTGTAAAAACTCCCATCTAGCTGTCCCAAATAACACTCCCATACATCCCGTGGGTGGTTGTTCTTCAGTTTCTTCTCTTCCTATGCCACAAGTACAAAAGTCAGACTTCACCTTTGCAGACCATGAATGTGCACAATAAGTGCTCAATGATATGTTCAAAATCCTACCTTTTAACAACAAATCAGTCATTTGAGATTCTTAAATAGACCTTCTTTACTTAATGAATGCTCAGAAGTTGAGATGCATAAAATCATTGGCCATTTTTTAAAAATGTAAGTGGGAATACATGTTACAGATTTTGTCCTACCCAGAATATCGTGACTGCAGTCAAACAGTCCACTTTAGTTAAGTAGTAGGAAGATACATGGAGGGAGCAACTTGACAGCTCCCATACCTCCATGCACTGGAGACATAAGGCTCAAGCTACACTCCACTCTGGGCATCATTTTCTGAAACAAGGTGGAACGCTTCATTTTCTCCCAGTGAAGCAGGACACTAGTGTGTAATCAGTCCTGGTTACTGTACATAACGGTATGAGCAAACGAAGCCCTGCAGGGGAATAGGCATGTCCTGGAAGTTTTTAAATCACTGTATCACGTGAAAGATATTAATGCAGAGTAGTAGTCACCCAGACAACATCTTGAATATAACGGCTGTAAAGTGACGCAGTGTGTCAGCAGACCCTGCTCTAGTGAGATCCACTAGACCCTTTCTAATTAATCTAACTTCATTCTAAAATACGTTAGTATGTCTGACAACAAAATTTCTCAGCCATCAAAACTCAACAAAATTCCTACAGTCAGTGCATGAACACTGCATTTGAGCTTGATGGGCATCACTGTGAGGTCTTGTTTGATAGCACCCTTCCATGAGCTCCTCACAAAACATGAATTTATGGCTGTTGGGACTACCTTGGTGTCTTTGTCAAGCTCTCACAAATTTCTCTATTGTTAAAAAAGGTTCAAACTTAGAATAAAAGAGCCATGCACTGCAATAAATAGTAGATTTATGATACGCACTGAGATATTTTTCGAGCTCAACATTTGTTTATTCACTTTTATTAATTTGCTTATTATTTGGAATTGGAATATATGGGATTCATGCCAAGGCATACATCAGTTCATTACCATGTTCTGTGTGACAGAAATATAAATTGCATTTTTTGAAGCAAAGTGGAGTTCAACAAAATGTATGTTTCTAAAGAGAGTACAGCACCGATATGCAGTTAATTTTCTGTTTAAAAGGCAAGCAACTTGTAACATGCCTTCAGGTTAATTTTCTTTGGACTCATTCAGGTGAGGCTATATAGCATAACCTACCTTTTTATATTTTTCATTACTGGCTGAGAATTGTGGCTTGGAAATTCAGGGAGTGTACTTTGAAAAAAACTTTGAAATGAACACAAATTGAGTCAAACCGATATTTATACCACAAGTACCACAAAGTCTTTTTTCAAATATCAGTTGCTTCAAATTGGTACAAACTTCCCTTCACAGCCTTGTCATATGTTGAATAAGAGAGTTCTCCTCTATCATATTCTGGGTGAAAAAGTCTAGTTTCCCGGTTCTTTCTCCATCCTAAAAATCTTCCTTCTTTCCTAGCTAGAGAGTCAAAACTTACCCTTCTGAAAGCTGCCGTAATACAAGGATTTAAACAGAGACCTTGCCTCTGAGGAGCAAATAAGAGAATATTCTGCTTTTCATCTCCATCTTCTGAGACAACAGCAGGATTTCCAAGTGTTTTTGAAATTACTTTGCATAACAGCTCTTTTCAGTCTTTGGTCCCAGACCCACAGGACTGTTAGGGCCCGGTCATCGTGTGACCAGGTAGTTGGGTAATCGCTCTTAGTAAGAGGATCTGAGCGTGTGGGAGGGTCTGCATTCCCTCTTCAGCTCCTCAGGAGCTGCTTACAGAGGTTAATTACAGGTGGGCTCTAGCCTTATTGATACTGACAGCGCTCTCAGTTCTGGGCTGCCTGAAGCGTGGCAGAGTCCCCAGGCTTCAGCAGGTGAGTTACAGCTCCTACAGCTGCAGGTGAGAAGTCTGCATCTCCTCCAGTAAGTGAGGGAGGGGGTGCGTGCCGCAAACAGCTCCGAGGGCACTGCACCTCCACACAACGGATCTTCCAGGGCATCATCCTGCAGACTGGCTGTAGTCCGGTCCTGCAGGCTGAAAGTCTACTAGCAGGTGAAGCACTTTTGGCACCCTCCTGGGGCTCCTCCTTTGGGTTGGAGTCCTCCAGAGAGAAGCTGTTTCACCTGCTCAGAGACTGCTGTGTGATGTGAGTGGAGGTGGTCCAGAGATTTTCTACAGAAATACTTCTCAATCCAAACATCATTCCTGTGTCAGTGGTTTGTAAAACTAACAAATTAAATCTGGAATATGTGCATCAGAAGAAACAAAAAACCCTTTGTAGGAAATAAAAAGAGCAAATCTTTAGGGAGATGAGTCTGGAACTGGAGAACTACTCATGGAAACCTTTTGTCATAAACTCACCAGGCTGCTAGTTGTCTTTCAAGTTTTAAATATTTGATGCTGCTCATTCCTTTCAAAAGTAGTTATGTACTATATCTCTGCTCATTCAGTTTTCCCTCTGAAATGTAGGAATTGCAAAATGTTAAGAGACTTGGCTATTTATGTACAGATCAAATAATGGTAATGAAGTCAGAATGAAAAGAGGGAAGTTAATAAATAGATCAAATCCATACTGAACTATATTCCAACCCAATGTTCACAAACTGGAAATGAAGATGTGTTCACTGATGTGGAGTCAATAAATAACTTTCAGATTCCGCTGCTTTACCACCTAAACTGCTTTTTAAATCTTGTGCAGGAACACTCTCAAGGATGTATTTTTCTTGATTTTTTTTTAGTACTTGTAATGTGAAAATATAGGAATATGTAAATTTCCTTTTGTTAGTCTAGATCTGCTGAAAGCCAGAATTTTAAACTGCGTGGAAATACAGATACTTGATGTAATGGGTTTCACTTACAGTACATGCCTCGTCTTACCACTTTTGCATTACCCAGCAGACAACCTTTTTCTAGCTTTATTAGGACTATATTCTTAATGCAGAAATATGTATTTCAAAAAATATTTAGAATGTTACCTTGATAGGAGGACTTTAGGAACCAGGCACTTGCAAGGATGAGTTTTGTCTCAGGGTTTGTGTGTGATAACTGGTTTCTTTCCAAAATACCATGTGCTTTGGAGCTCCAAACTAACAGAAGAGGCAGCACTTTCTCACTCTGTGCCCATGGCACAAGATACAGAACGTACATTTAAGCATTGCCTTGGATTTTTAATTTAACTTAAAGAAATTCTTATCTTACATGACTCATCTATTCTTTGCATAGAAATTGATCAGTAAAGTCATAAATACCAACAATAATGAAACTGTGTTCAAAATCTGGGATTGTTTCTCTTTGCTAGTAAAATGCCATGAGAAAAGTGTTGCACCAAAAGACTTTTGAAGTCTAATGTAGCTCGTACAGGTAAGTGTTCTTCTTTTAGTAGGGGATTCACAGCTGTCCAAACTTGGAAACTGTATAATATGAATTGCAGTAGGCCACAATGGACATGGACAGAGGAGCAGCCAGGTACCTTGAAATGACCAGTATTTTACCAGAGACTTTTTTGTTCTTCAAAGCTGTAAGTTCCATCTTTCAAATGCAGATGATCACTGCCCTTTCTAATGTTTTTATTTTTCTGTCCTGTAACAATTAATGTTTCATGGAGCTGCATGCACATAAAAAGGACTCTGGGATGTAACAAGATCATACCGTCAGGAACTCGGTCAGAATCCATGATGGTATGACAATTGTCTACCTGGTGGAATTATCAGAAAATTCTGATAATAAATCCTCTCTCAACTCCCATGAAAATTCCTAGTCCTTAAACTCTCATTTAATTTAGTAATCTCACAGCATTGAGGTGGCAGTGAAGGAAGTTTAAAAGTTTAGGAATTTTATATTACTTTGAACCTAACTCGGCAAAGTAACTAAAGTGTTGCATGAAGGCTAAATACATACTTACCACACTTTGTTGAAAAAAGGTTCACTGGCAAGGATAAAAAAGGAATAGTGGTAGAGAAACTCCTTTTCCTTCTCTTTGCAACTGCATTTATTCCAGTAAAGACAGGTTTAAAGAAAGGCCCTTCTGAGCCACTTCACTCCTGCTGAAGTTCTTAACATTGGTCTGAAGCAGCAGATGAGAGGTTGTATTTTCCCTTTCCTGAGAAAGACATCTGGGTCTGATGGCACAGGACCACTGGGAGACTCGCTGAGTCATCTAATCTTCATTCACTCCGTTAAAATAGGACAAAAACAAGACCTAAGGGCCCAGTAATGGACCTCCTCCCAATTTTTAAGTGTGAAAAGTGGTTTGATGATTTATGGAAAGATGACAGATGAAGGTTAAATTTTAGATATATGAAATGTGTCCCTTAAAATAATCAGTTTAACCATAAGGGGGAAATTGTAGAAAGGCTTAACAGTACAGGGGTAAAAAAGGAAAAAAGCTGTCTGCCTATGTATTTCTGGTATTCTCTTACCATGGCTTTGAGAATTCAGTTTGCTAATATCTTCACTGGATAGTAATCTTATTCAAATGTTAATGTAAAAGCTGGCTTTTATTGTGAGCTCAAAGCCTATATTGGCTTTGGTGAAAGGTAACCCAGAACACCTATCTGTGACTGCCAAAACTGTGTGGTTGAAGGAAAAAAAGGTATGAAATATCCAAGTCATTTTTTAGCCAGCTGTAATGTGGCTTAAGTAACGGGTGCCTTCCAAAGACAATGGCAATGTAATGAAAGGGTGCTCTGCTTATTTGGACCTTGGACATGTTTGGACATTCCAGCACTTTTTAAGATCTTTTTCGGCAGCATGGACAGCGGGATTGAGTGCACCCCCAGCAAGTCTGTTGATGACACCAAGCTGTGTGGTGCAGTTGACACCATCCAGAAGGACCTTGACAGGCTTCAGAGGTGGACCCATGCAAACCTCATGAAGTTCAAGGCCAAGTGCAAGGTCCTGCACATGGGTTGGGGCAATCCCAAGCACAAATGGAGCTGGGCAATAAGTGGATTGAGAGCAGCCCTGTGGAGGACTCAGGGGTGTTGGCTGACAAGAAGCTCAACATCACCCAGCAATGTGCGCTTGCAGCCCAGAAAGCCAACCGTATCCTGGGCTACATCCAAAGAAGCATGGCCTGCAGGTCAAGGAATGCGATTCTGCCCCTCCACTCCACCTCTTGGGGAGTTCTGGGGTCCTCAGCACAGGAAAGACATGGACCTGTTGGAGCAGGTCCAGAGGAGGGAGGGCTACAAAAATGATCAGAGGGATGGAGCACCGCTCCTATGAAGACAGGCTGAGAGAGCTGGGGTTGTTCAGCCTGGAGAAGAGAAGGCTCTGGGAACACCCTATAGCAGCCTTCCAGTACCTAAAGGGGGCCTACAAGAAAGTTGGAGAGGGACTTTTTACAAGGGCATGTAGTGATAGGACATGGGGTAATGTCTTTAAACTGAAAGAGGGTAGATTTAGATTAGATGTAAGGAAGAAGTTCTTCACTGTGGGGGTGGTGGGACACAGGAACATGTTGCCCAGAGAAGTTGTGGATGCCCCATCCCTGGAAGTGTTCAAGGCCAGGTTGGATGGGACTTGGAGCAACCTGGTCTAGTGGAAGGTGCCCCTTCTTATGGCAGGGAGGGTGTGGAGCTAGATGATCTTTAAGGTCCCTTCCAACCCAAACCATTCTGTGATTCAATGGTCTCACTAGTTAAATTAAGACTTGTAAATATTTACATTTTCTTCTTTTTTTCTTACTTAAATGATTGAACTCCTGATCACTTAAATAAACATTTAAAATTTAAATTCAGCTCATGGGGGTGTTTTATCTTTAAAGTAAGGACTGAAAATAAAATCCACTTCCCACTGTTTTAGAGAAATTCATTTCTTGAGTGAGAAGCATCAAACGCTAATTACAGGTGAGCATTACACTTTTATTCAGCATAGAGTATGTTTTCTGCTGTCCTCATTTACCTGCAGTAGGAGCCTTAGTATGAATTTGACATGTGCTAATAACCTGCATGCATTCAGTCATGGAAGCACTGAATGTCTGTTTATAGCGGTCTGTCTTAAAATATTTGCTTGGTTTCAGTCAGAATCAAATCCTGCTTTTCCCACTCAGGTGTCTCTTCTGAGTTCAGTGTGATTGCTCATGTGAATGAAAATAATTGGGCTTAGCCTCCTGTAAGGTTTTGTCTCGTGGTGTTGACAGAGATGAGAAAATTGCTCTGCTCACAGCTCTGTGTTATCCCTCACATATTTGCGGTTCTGTTCACAACCAACTTCATTTGAGTCAATTTTCTGAGCTCCAGGTTTCAGTGATGAAAGGCTTCCTACTGTGAATTAAGCCAATTATATACAATTCTGTAGTCTCTTTCACTTCATCTCGATCTGTGTAGGACAGAGAATTCAGAATCTGTAAACACAAGGTGGTTTTAAAGGACAGTGTTACTACAAGACGAGAATATTTTCTTTGCATCAAGAGGTAGCTTAGGACTAAAGAGTACTATGGTGGTCCACATCATGTTTTGGGCAATTCAGAAGGAGTAGCTATACCTCAAAGCACTCTTGTTGGATGGAGTCCTGCCCCTGCAGCTTGCTTTAACTGCTGCTCCTCCTGATCAGGAGGGAGGATGCTGACAGAGGACTTTTCTTCCTCAGGTCTCCCAGCCACCATATAAATCTTTATTTTTAGGAGGATATCACCATTCTGCTTGTTCACACATTTTGAGCAATGAACTTGTTCCTCCTCACGAGGAGGATAATGCAATCGGGACAGATTGCTCAAAAATATTCCTGTTCTTTCCCACTCTTTCCAAACAGACTCCTGGAAGCAGTCTTCTTCCAAAGCGGACTTTCACATCTTTCCCTAGAACTGTAGTCAGGACTAGAGTCAATGTTTCCAGCTATAAGTATTTGATATATTGAGGTAGGTAACATAGTTTGAAAAATTTTGACTCTGTGCTTCACCTGTCTTGCTCCATTTTCTCTTAAGGAAATCTTAAAAAAACTTAAAAATGGTGAGTAAACACAAAGGAATCAGTTCTGCGATTTGCATATAGCCATTACACTTTAAACGGAGAGAGTGGGCACATGGAAGAGAGTGCTGAAAGGTGCAGGAAAGTCTGAGCCATTTCTTCAGAGACAAGAAAGGTAACATAAAGCAGAGCGTTTTCCCTGGTGGCTCACTAAAACCACACAGCTGAGCTTTTCCTCCAAGAGTGAAGGGGCATCTGGACCTTTTTTCTGCAGCTTATTTTCATAAAGCTTGCAGGTACCGTGCAACCTTATGCCTTTGCTATGTTTGAATGTTAGTGGCCAACCCGCTGATGATATTTGTATGAAAGGGGAAGCACACAGGTTGGAAACTTGACTGAACAAGCATTTACCCAAAGTGGCACTGATTGCAAAAGCTTTGTCTCCTTAGGGTCAGAGGAAGGCAAGCCTGGCAGTGTATGGTTCCCCCCGCCCCCCACCACCATGCATATTTGAAGATGTTAACTTCCATTTTCTGAAATTTCTGGGTATGTTAACTCATGTTTGTTTCTTTGGAAAAGCGTCTGCTGTAAAATACAGTGAAACCTGGCGGCGCTCTTTCAGGCACAGACAGGCAAGATCTCTACCTTTCAGACATATACCAGATATTGTGGAAGCCATGACGAAAACCAGTGAGAGATTACAACACTACAGGATGGAAATGGAAAGCACAGAAACAAGCAGCAAAGAAGGAGGCGGACAAAGGTGCCTCAGAGAGATGTCCAAGGCCAGAAGAGCACATTGGATTTACAGTTTCTTGTAGTTTCAACATCAACTGACCATCCAAGGCCTTTTTTGTTTTGACACTGCGATCGTACCTGTGTTGGACAAATGAGTATTGATGGCATCCATGGGCCAAATTAGTCCCAACCTATTAAAAATACAATCTCTTGAAAAAGGAGGGATGAAAAAGAGTTTCTCACTCCAGCTGATGCCTACTAGGAAGCACAGACTTCTGCTGCACTTGGGCTGCTGCCTGGGGAATCCTTCTCATACAGATAAGTTGCCCATGCCCCTGGGAAAGTAGGGTGAGAAATAACTGCTCGAAGAGATAACACCTGAGCAGTGTTGGGGCCTTGATGGAAATGGCACTATGTGTTGTTTTTTTCTTTTTGTTTCCTGCTGGGAGTTTTGCCGATTCCACAGTGCATCCCACACTGGCCACAGCGAGTTCCCTCCCTCCAGAGCAGTGCTGGGCAGCTGAGTGCCGGGGGGACCTCACTGCCATTTTGTAACTCCCATGGTCTGTGGAGATTAAAGCTGCCACCGATCCCCACCTCCAACTATCCTAGGCAGCCCTGCAAAGTCCTCACTCTCCTCTGGGTTTGATAAAACTCTATTTAAGGATGGCCTGTGCAATTCATGCCCACAGAAAGTCAGCCTGAACTGTAGCCAGCATCACCTTTCCCATGAGTTTTCAAAGAGCATCAGCTCACTGGCTTACAAGAGGTGACATCTGGCTTCTCCTTGGGAAAATGCTTATACGGTCAGGAGTTCTAAAAATATATATAAACCAGGAAATGCTGACATATTCTCAATAGAGGAAATCTTTTTCCAATGCAGGGGTAAATCTGGGAATTGTCACACCATTTACTAGATCATATCATCTCCAAGCAATTCACTCAGTTATGGATTAATAAAATAATAGCCTAGTTGATATCAACAGCTGGGTGCCAGTGAGGTGGTTCCAAACCGGACTCGGCAGAAACCAGACCTTTCCATGGCACAGATGCCGATGGGCTTGCAGAGGCAGACTGAGCCCCAGCAGCTGGTGCTGCCTCCGAGCCCTCGTCCCACAGCGGTGGGAGACCACCGAAAGCCACGGGGCTGCCCTGCAAACTGATGGCTGAGGTGTCAGCTCTTGGACTAAGTCAGACAGATCAAGACTCTGCCAGTTTTGTGATAACCCTTGCGAGAAAATGCATGTTTTTCATGAGAATTTGTTAGCCTGAAAAGAGGAAATTACACTGGGAAAGGAACACTCCCCAGACAAATCAGAGGCCAGCTGGTTCATATAACCAGCAGCCACGCCTGGCGTATGCGCAATGCGGTCCCTGAAGTGTTGCTTGAACACATCCTAGCTAGCTTTATATCAACAATTTTATATCAGCCATCCAGCTGATACCGCCAGACATTTGAGGCAGGATGACCTGATGAGTTTGTATACTCCGTGTTGGTCATGCTTGGCAGCTCCTGCTGAGCTCACTAGCAGCAGTCCAGGTAGCAGTCAATGCACCAAATGACCTACATGACATTGCATGTGAGTACTAACTGTAAGGGATACACGTATTTGGTGCTTCTGAATTTTGTTGTATAATACCCAAAGTGCATGAAGTACCTGAGCTGCAGAGGGACAAGGAAAGGAGCAAGGAAACAAGTTTGTCTTTTCCTCTACTTTGGGCCCTTAAACACAACAGACGCTGACTTTTGGGCATTTGCTTAACTCCCTTTCCTGCTAAAAGTCTCAAATAATTTTGTGTGAGGGGTGAAGTAAGTGCTTGTGACAAGTCTGTGACAATGACTGAGACTGAAGCCACAGTAATTTCTGATCTCTTGTAGAAAAAAGGCAGTAAAATGTAAGAGTCGCAATTATTGAAAGATTGCTTTCCAGGTCCTGCATCTACACAGCTCAAAAGTATATTGCAGCAGTTCTTACAGGAAGCTGTGTAATGCTACTCCTGCGACTGTGTGTGTGCGTGTGCACACGTGTGCACGTGCCATGTCGCTGTAGCTCTGATACTCATCAATGCACAAATGAGTTGTCTGAGACCAGTCTGGCACATCGGTGGCAGAGCAAGGAGCAAAGTCTGTGCTCTTAACCCACCTCATGTGGGTCTAGAAGGAGAATAAGAGCCATCTGGCCACACTTCTGCTTTCCGCAGGTGGCTGAGGAAGGCCTCTACACCTCTGGGAAATTCTGAACAAAGGACTTCGCACAAACATTTGTAGCTTGGCATGTCCAGTCCCACAGGTTTCCCCGTTGTCCTTCTTAGCTGAGGCAAACCTCCAAGCTTCATGTGTGAGCTGCCAGAGGAGTGTCCCTCCACATTGGAACAGCTTCTCCAGACAGCTTCCAGGGCACAAAAGCACATACTCACATTCACAGGTAATCCTAATGCCCCTGACTTCTGATCTCTTCCTGTAGCTGTGTTGATGTTCCTCTCTCCATTATAAAGCCACCCTCCTTCTTTTCCCTCATATTGATCACTCACAGTGTGTGATCAGTAAGTATTTTGTTGACAGCTGATTCCATAAAGATATTGATAACATTCTGGATATATGTAATTTTTCCCTACAAAAAAAAGCAGGTAGCTTTCACATTCGGCTCAAAGGAAGCTATTTCTCTCCTAGTGCCACTATCTGTCTCGATGCCCCTTTTCTCTCCCCCATGCAAGATGGCATTTATGATACAGCAAAAATAATTCCTATGTAGCAGCCTGTCCTGCAAAATTCCTTACATTTGACAAATGAAGATAATGTTTTCTGTTTCAAATACTCCTTCGTCGGGTTATTTGGGAGCATGCCTGGTTGTAAGTCACTGAGATTCCGATGCAGACCAAAGGTCACCCTCCTAAGTCCATGCAAAGCTGCTTGCCCTGGGAGCTATGAGACGTTCACTTACAAAACTGTTAAACTTCTGGACCTGTGGGTGAAGGAGACACAACAAGGGAGAATCTGAACCAGTTTCCTCATCCTATATATTGACCTCATTTGCCCTTTTTTTTCTGTATTCAATTTATACCTCTAGAACTAGGAACGTAGTCTTTGCCTCAGAAGCTGTTACAAATATACTGTAAAAAAAGTCCCTAGTTTTGGCAGCTGTTGCATAGACCCAGAGAAGGTAAATGGATTTCTGAGGCCTTTGCTTTTTATTTTTTTTTTTTTTTTAATTTTTATTTCCTTGCAACATTTGTGGAACTTAATTCAGTGACCTCAGTAACAGGTTGCTATTTATTTCTGGCCTTTGATCTTGTGTGTCTGGTTTACATTTTTTATTGATGTATATGCAGTCTAAATGTCAGTCTGAGCTTCTAAAACCTCAGGGACAAAGGTGTACCGCATGATAGTGTGTAAGTATTTTATAGTTAGCCAATATACAAAGCAAATGTTGAGGAAATTGACATCTTCCCCATCCTGTATGTGCACAAAGGAAATGAATTGTATCTGCTAAGGGAATCATTGCGGTGAGTTTTCAGACATTTATTGGTCTCAGTTATGAATTGCCACTCAGTATTAACATAGTTTTCTCAGCTAAACATATTCTAACATATTTCTTTGGCCTACTGACCTTTAAATATATATATTTTTAAAAAAAAAGGGGGAATGGAATGTTGATATGGTTATTTTCCTCCTATAAATGTACCAAATTCCTTTTCGCAGTTGCCATAACTGCACATAATGACTGGGTCTTTGGATTCCCAGGATGTCTATATAGTCAAATAGCAACTGGAACTATATGAATTTGAATGTCCCTTTCACGGAAATTATGGTGGTTAATGTATGAGTTGATCATGAAATTTGAATCTTGTTTTTGAGAAAACAACCTTAGCATACTATGTCTCCCACTTTAGTGTTGCCCAGACTATTTTACCCTTTTGGCACAACCAGGTAGATCACACTGAACTTACACCTGCTAGTGCCCGGGCTAGGAGGAAATTTCTGCTATGTCAGCCCTTACCAAGGAGTGAGATTGTGTGACACCAGCCAATGCTCAGAACAGTCACTACTCCTACCCAGTGTAAAGCAAGAAACATAAATGAGCCCTGTCGAAGCCAACCTTGATCTATTCTTGGGCATTGGGTAAACAATAGCAAATGCACATCTTTTGGGCTTCATTTCATGCTTCTTAACACATCATCACAATGTGCTGTGGGAAGAACAGAAGTCCTAGATCAGTGAAAAAAGCATGAGGCTGAATCTTCCTGTACAAGACAAGAGTGATTGCTTCAGAGGGCAGAGACTGCTGCTGCGTTGCCTGACATGGTTTAGAAAGCCATCCAAGAGAAGGAGGGATGAACCTGCAAAGATAATGAAAGCCAATAGAATATAGTCTGGGAGACTTGCTCTCATGCTAACCTGCTGTCTGCCACCTGTTTGACAAAGGAATAACAGCAGTACCTTATCACGCAGACCTATTGCAGATGGATGCATTAATGAGTGTAAGGAGCAAGTATGCTGTGACGATGCTTCCATGAAGGCATCAAATATGGGCAGATCTGGTTCTTGGCTGGAGGAGTGAGGACTTCAGTACAGCTCTGAGGAGAAAATCCAGTCCTGTCACTAAGCAGTCTGCTTAAACTCCATGGATTTATGACCGTTGCACACACCAGATACCAGATTTTGTAAACTAGGCTGGATATAGGCTAAGGGAAGTTCTCTTTTAAAAAGTTGAGATGCCATTCAGGTGGGAATGTGAAGTTCATGTTCAGCTTCAAGTTTTCTGTGAGATATTTGTCACATTTTAAATTAAAAGCGGTTTACCCACTGGAGTTTTATGAAAGTAGTTGTATTTTTCCCTAGCTATTTTCCAACAAATGAGTAGAAAAGGCTACCCCTGGAAGACAGAATGTGAGTTTCACCATTCAGTCTAACACCAAGTCGAACTTCAGAAGTATCTGTAGTTTGCAATAATTCTGTCAGGACTCAAAGAAGTGCTTCACATTGTGCTTCCCGTGGAGATCAGAGAAGGGCAGCACCACTCTGTCTCCCCTCAGCTGCATCCTCAGCTCTCACTCCTCTTCCTTCAAGAGGGTTTTCCCACCCTGCTTTCAGCCCACAGCCTGGCCTCCAGGCATTGGCCCACAGTGCAGGAGGTTTGGTCCCTTCTCATCCCTGCCCTGGGTGCAGGAGCCGGGATGCAGAGGGGGACTAGCCAAGTGGCCGGTTACTGTCCCCATCCCGCCTGCACCAGCCTGGCCCAAAACAGCTTGGCAGGGTCCTCGTGCAGCCCTTGGCATGTCATGTGCTCTAGTTTACCTTCTCGTTACACCTGGTCGTATAAGCAACCTGTATCCTTTTTACGTTTTCTGCAGTGGCTCCGTTTTCTTCCTCATTTTAGACCCTTGTTTGGTAATTTCAGCCCTGCTCACTGACCCCAACAAGCCAGAACCCCTTTTGACTTCGGACGAGTGAGTGATACGCTCCCTGGTACTCCCTTTTCTCTACCTTTAAGGTATAATAATTTCTCCTGGGGCTGTTTCAGTCCTTCAGCTGGGATTGAGTTTGATCGACCACCTTCCCCCTCCTGTTTTGCCCGGGATCTGATGCTTCGCCATGAGCGCAGCATCGGGCGAGGGCTGGCTGGCTGTATGCGTGCTCTCCACTCGGGGTAACTGATGGATAATTTCCCTGGTTGGCACAGACAATGTCTTTGGAATTACATTTCTAAATTTTTGTGTTGTTGCTCATGGATGATTGGTTTGCAGCTTTGAAATCCTTTATTCCAAGTAGCTAATTTAGGTCATTTTGTTTGTTTGGAAACTGCTTGTGAGCATGGCTTCGATCTGTAAGAAAACCCCAAGTTCACAGTTGTTTTAATTTCAGAACAGTTAAATTCTTGGAAACTTTTATGTTAGTTATTTTTGACACTGTATGTTTGATCAATTAAAGACAGATTGCACTGTTTTGCTCTTGAAGTGGAAACTTTGCCTCTCTTGAAACTACAGTGTAATAAATAAAATATTACATGTGGTCAATAATAAAAATAATACCACGTTTCTGCCCAAATGTTTCCCTTGTAGAAACATTTTTATGGAGAACAGCTATTCCCATGCATTTTTAGGGGAAAAAAACACCCACTTAACAGAGAAAATTTGCAATATGAGTAAAAACCACCACACATGGAGAAACTGGAAAGACTCTAGGATTTGAATTAGAAAGCATTGCTTTTTCAGTACTCAGCTATCTTTGCTATTCTATGAAGGGCATATGGAATCTTCTATTTGTTTTATAATTACAGGCATGAAGCAGAAAACATCAGAGCAGTATATTTATTAGATGGCTTTCAGTAAAAGATATAATTATTGGTTGTCTTTAATCCTGAAAATTGCAAAGTATCTCCTTTTCTAGTGCACTCATTGGGTCTACAAAGGGTGCATCATGCATAAGAGTCAAGCAACTTAACCTTGCTTAATATTGTAATGAATGACAGGTCTTGAAAACAAATTTTTATTCCATTTGTCCAAGTGTTTCAACATCTCAGTTTGTAATAAAGCTGTAGGCCAGTCCTTTGTATATTGAATTTTGTATACTTTCCAGTTTCTATTGCCAGCAGGTGTTTCTGCTCTGCCCAGGATAAAGAAAACATTGTCTTTTTTGCAGTCTTCAAACAAATTAGAAGAATATTTCTACTGAGCTTGAAGACTGTATTTCCATTTTTGTCACAAAGGAAACAGAATAACCCAGGACGTATGGACATTTTACTTGAAATTAAATGTTCCCTTTTACAGGACAGTAAGAAAACCATTTCATTTTTAACAGAAGTAGAGCTGTAGAAATGAGAGGAGTGGAAGTAAAGCTGTAGAAATCAGAGGAGTGGTTTTGAGCATCATTTTTTGAAGCAGCTGGGGCAGCACATGGGGAAGGAGGGCAGGATAGCCATTCAGGACCTTAAAAGTCCAATACCATTATTTCCTCTGCCTGAAGACACTTTACACCAGCTTCCTTTGGGTGTCTTAGAACGTCATGGTTTAGGATATTTTAAACAGGTTCAAGAATTGAAGGCACATTCAAGTTGGAAATGATCAAAAAGAGTTGTGCCCAACAAGTGCTTGAAATGACTCATGCTCTCCAGGAACATGTTTGGTGCGGCATCTGAACAAGATCACCAGGCAATTATAAGAGGGGCCTAGAAAATTGAACCATTCTTCAGATCAGCAGCAGACTGTGCAATTCAATCTTCTCCCTTCGGCTCATTGGACATAAAGTTCATGAACAGAACAGTGGATGTCGATGGCCTTTTCTGTTGCTACTGTTGCTGGACTGTCCCTGCAGCCTTCAAGAAAAGGGTAACTTTAATGTCTGAAAACCTTACCGCAGCTGAGAGAGGAAGCCTGTGTTGCACATCTTTGGAATTATCAGCCCGTGACGGTGCTGTCTTCACCTGAGGACTGCAGTCCCAGCGCAGAGCTGTCTGTCCCGCACCCTCCCCTGAGCATGGGGAGCTGCCTTCTGCCACCTGTCTGCGACGTCTCCGCCTGGTAACCTTGGCCAGCTGGGCACATCCACTCAGCAGATGTCGTTATAGAATACACAGCGGCAGGGAAAGCTGAGTTCTGCAGAAGACAGTATCGGATTTGTGCAGCTGAAGGCAGTATTTGTGTGGCAAGATGTTTTACTAGGAAGAAGGATTTTGTACAGATAAAATTTTGCCCCTGAATGTTGAGGGGTGAGAGCAATAAAACCCACTGACACCAAATTTAGCAGAATTGCACAGCGGAATGCAAAAAATGCCATGGCCCACTGTATCCCTGAAGCTGTTTACAAAAATTGTTTGAAGAGGCTTATCCACTGCAGCACTCAGACACCTATTCCAGGTATTTTGCAAGCTAATGAAATCCATCACTCTCTTTCAGACACTCAAATTATTTATCTCCTGCACGGGAAAAAAGTTGCAACGGCATCCCCAATGCTCACATCCTTCTCAGCCTCCTGACTACCAGGACTCAGAATAAAAATGTCCCCTCACAGGTTTTCTCGCTCTCCTGGCCCAGCGGCCAGCTCTGTAAGATTTGCACGTCTTGCACTCAGTGCTACAAGCCAGTTAGGTATTTAATTATTCACCAGATTGTCAGAGAAACACTGAGCTAGTGAATGTGATAAGAATCTGGACTTGTAACAGGTAGACTTCTAGGAAATTTGATGTGTAAAAATACAGGTAGCATGACCTGAGCAGCGATGCCCCACAAACTCGCTGTGCCTAGAGAGCTCAGCCTGCTCTGCCTCCATTTTTGAAGAAAAAGAGCTCCATGAGCCCTGCTATGAAAAGGATATTTTAGAGGTTCCAGTTGCTTAATCTTATGCATAAACTGCTTTTATCATTTTTTTCTTCTTCTTTATGATTAACCCAGCATCATTGGAAAACACTCTGGACCACAAAGACTGGTACTGTATGCACTCAGCATCACAAGATTACAGCTGCTGCTTTCAGCATGTGTCAGCTCAGAGTGAAAGATTAGCAGATACTGCACACAGGTTTTAGTTACATCAGTGCTTTTAAATGGCTTTGAAATGGCTTTGATGCTGGAATTTTAATGGCTTAGGTTTTTACCAGCCAAACCTTGGCTGAGACCCGTGCTCTTGGGGCTGCCTGTGACTATGGGTTTGGTGGTGGTCAGGGGTTCCCATGCTTTGACAAGGGTCACAATCACAAAGCAAACTGCAGATTTTTCAGAGCAGGAAAAGTAAATTGGTACACACAGGACAAGGACAATACTTTGACTTTTGTGACCCACTTGTCAAAGAAATGGTCACTTTCCTCTCCAGGGTCAAAGGAGCAGTTTGAAGAAACCCATGGTCTGCTTCCCTTGAGTTACCGGATACATATCAACGTGTTCAGACATGACCATATGCATGAACTTACCAGTTCTTGTGTTTCTTGTTCTTGTGTTTCTAGCTTGGGGCAAAACATGAGGCAGTTTGACTTAGGTTGCTCCCCCTTTAATCACTTCTCTATCACATGTGTTATCCTTTACAAAATTCCTAGAGGTCAATCCAGCCCTCTTTCCATCCTGTCACGCCTCAGCAGTTCCCAACCCTTTTTTCCCTTTTCCCATTTCCACCTTACCAAGGCTACATCACATGCTATAGAAGCAAGTTACCAACTTCTGTTCTGCAATGCCAGTACTGCAGTCTGATATAATTTTGGCAGGTGTATATGATAGAAAACTTAGTCATTGGAGCACCCGTGATATTTCTGGCACTGATTGATGGTCTTACTTACAGGCACTTGAGAAAGTCCATAAATATGTGAGAAAGTATCCTTTTGGACTGAGTAAATGACATTGCTGTTTTGGCAAAATTGAGGTAGGTGTTCATCGGCATGTCGTGGGTGGTGGATGGCAGGAAGAGAGCAGGCAGTGCACTTCTTTCATCCTTACCTAGCTTTTGCCTTGTTTTCCCCCAGCAGTGCCTGATATAGATTTCGAAAAGGGTTTAGGCTTTTCAAACTTGCTGGGATGCCTCTTTCCTCAGAGAAACATTTGAATAATCTTCTAATGAGTGATATTGGAAATCTGCTCCACCTGCCTCATTACTGTAATTTTGTGTCGTGCTTAACTAGCTCTTCCAGAGTTTTGCGTAAAGAACAAAACTTGTGACGGTTGATTACTCATTGTTGCACACACCTTGTTTTATCAGCATGTGTTTGCTGCTTGGGCTTCTTTAACCACATGGCTTCATTGAGGAATTCTGTAGCTTTTCTTTGGGTGGCATCTTTTCTTTTCTTCACTGCCTGGAGCAGGCGAGCCTTTTTCACTCCTCAAATTAAAGGCAATTTTTTACCACAACAGAATTAGTGATGATTTATTTTTACCAGGCCATGATAGCATCAAGCATTAAGTGGGCCCCTGAAGCATTTCTGCAAGGACTTACAGGACAATGGCCTATTTTCCATATCTACTAAGGCTGTCAGCAAGAGTGGTGACCAGGGTCATTGTGGTTTTGCACTGACTTCTCCTCTCACAGAACTTCTAGTCTCATTAAATGTGATAAGATATTAATATCATTTGCCACATAGACTTACCATGAATATCATTCTTTCTGGAATTAATAAAACCCCAAACATTTCCTTCATTTTAGAAGATTTTACCTTTTAGTTTTCATTAACTATGCCCTTTATAGGAAAATGGAGCACATCCTTTCTTGCAAATTTCCCTTTCATTCACGTTAAGACCTTTCTTAATCATTTTCAGACCTGAAGGAAATCTTCTAAGTCCAAAAGCTCATTTCCTTCCTTACACAGCCATAGCAATTATAGTGCTACTTTGGCGGAAAAAAATTGGCTGAAATGCCACAGGACAAAGTTTGTTACTTAAAAGTTTCTGGGAATGTACTCTGGCTAATCTGAGATAATAATACGTATGGTTTTCAAACTAAACGAACTTCACAGTCTGAAGAGAGTTGCACTGCCAGAAAGGTACCTTTTAACTGCATATATTCTCCAGTGAGAACAGCTGTACAGTGTGAGCACCCTATAGTGCTGTAATGTCTCTTTGCTGTCAGCCAATTCTTGTAATTATATCCAGTTTTAATGATATCGGTATGTGCTTTACAACTATATGGCTTTTTGGTTTTGTTAAGTCGTAATACCTATGTGGATTACTCTCTTCATCAGGCAAACAGACAGATCCTCATTCTGTTTATCTAGAAGAAGCAATAAAATGTGTAGACTGGCACAGAAACTTAACCAACTTGCCTTTTCTTTTTCACTTCCAGACAAAAGAATGAAGCATAGCTCAATGCTCAGATAAATAATAGTAAGCAAGTGAATGAAAAGGCTCACTCTACATTTATTTAGCTATACCAGGGGAGGAGAGAGAGAGAGAAACAGATGAGATTTTTGCTGCAAGCTCCTATCCAAATGTTACCAAATTTCTGCAAGATTTATCTCCATAGGTTTGGGGTTTGTGACTCGATCAAGTCCTATATGAGTTGCTGAGGTTCCAGGACTGTTAAAATTATACTGAGGTTGGTTCAAAATTGATTGGTTGGAAAAGAGGTTTAGAAATCTTCTTGGTGATTTGTAACAACTGCCACTGAGGAAAAGAGCAAGCACAGAAGAGACACTCTTGTGTCTCTCCAGAAGTGTCCAGGGCACTGCAAAGAGAAGTTAATCTGATCTGCAAGGTCTTCAGTGGTATAAGCACCTAAGCTTTTGTAGATGTTGATACCTGAACTATCAAGCATAACATTTTATTTGGTTCATGTGAGTTTAAGCTCATATTTTGGGGGATTACATACATCTAAATATTCTAGGTTTATTTGTCTGTTGAACATGAGAGGGATTAGCAATACAGAAGTCTGAGACTTTTAGGTGTAATCTACTCCTTAGGGGTTTTTAATGAAAAAAAGTCAAAACACTGTTATGAAGCTGACAACCAGCACGCACTTCTGGAAGCATTTCTTTTTGTTCGCTAGTTTGCTCAGCCATGTGCTTGTGACAGACTCACAGAAATGGTGTAACTCCACTAAGAATGCAGCTGAGTCATAAGTGTACATCTACCCTAAAAATGGTTTAAATGTATCCCGCAATGGGATTCGTACCACGACCTCAATAGAACAGGCATGTTTCTACCTCAGGTCTTGTTTACAGAAAAGCTCCTTGCTACAAAGGCATGGACGGAATGAATAACTGGTATTCCTGAGCATGCTTTGAGTCTATACGCCTGCCTTGGCTAAGCGCTTCTTGAGGCCAGTGAAGAAGTCTGAGTCCTGTCTTTACCATGTCATTAACTGAGTTCCCTATGAGGTTAAAGAATGTAGTCAGAACTGTGAAACGTTTTGATCCTATGATAATGGCAGGCATCTACATGTAAGACAGAAATTACAAAAATGAATGATAATTTCCTGATGTTAGCTTTATTTCTACTGATAGCACGGGCATTTCACATCTGTTTATTTGCTATAGTATATTCCTACTGGCAACTATCGTCATGTCACTGGTGTTACTCAAGAAAGTCCTTCAAGTCCTTCCAGTCCTTCTCCTCCTGGAGGAGGTACAGGGACCTCTGTAAAGTACAGGAATATGTTCATTTTAGCAACAGAAAGAATAATCTGGGTACAATAATTTTCATGACAGTTTTATTTTAAGAACACTTACAACTAAGTCTGTAAGGAGAGTTAAAAATGTGAATTCTGGGTCTCCAGATGTAGAAACTGAAAGTTCAGATGTTTTTCTCACCCCCTCTGACATTTGAGAATTCTCGTCACTAAGTGTTGATATTCTCAGTTTCAGATCTAAATGGCCACCCTGCGAAATTTTGCCTTCTGCCAGCAAGCACAAGGAACTAAAGTGTCCCCAGGAATAACGAGATAGTGTTTTCATAGCTCCTCACAGGACAAAGAGAGTCATTCCCATGAAATGGACTGGGTTTTTGCTAGTGAAATCCTCCAAAGGGACTTTGAGAACCTCACTCCAAATAGCACAAGTGCATGCATGGCCTGACAAAGGAGCTGCAGTTGTTGAATGACCCATTTAATTGCTACCCACTTACCCAACGATGTAAAACAAGTCTGTGTGAATTCATATCTTGGCTCTGGTGGAGCAGAGAATTTAATCATACTATAAATACTTTGCCGAGTGCATCTGTGGCAAATGATGCAATTGCTAATTCCTTAGCCTACAGGCAGCCTAGAAGAGACTCATTTTTGTTTCTGGTAAAATACAAGCATTCCCAGTTTTCCAGGGAAACAGAAGCTGTTCTGCTAGTCAGGAAATTCCTTCACAATCACCTGAAAGCACAAAGAAAACTGAAGTCAGAGTCTTTAAAAATAATTTCTTCCGGTATGTCATTTGAAAAACGTTAAATATCAGAGTTTGACCTTGATTCTTCCCATCTCCCTGTTGCTATTTAGCTTCATGCCCAGCACAGAGATGAGTCGCAGGGGCAGCTGGTGCCTCATGGGCTAATGAGTGATTTCTTCCCCCACCGATACAGACGGAGGTGTAGCAGAGCCACCTCTGCCAGCGCCTGAAGGGTGGCTGGCACACTGGGCCATGCAGAACACACCATCCTTTCAGACCTTGCACTTCTCATGCCATGTGAGATGAATCCAGCTGCTGCCACCTTGCACGGTCACTGACACAAGCGCAGAAATGTCAGGATGGGATTTACTGCTTCGCACTAACAGCTGTGAGTGCAAGAGCGGAGAGAATGTGGACCACATCTTTCCCAAATGTTGCCCAGGGGTGATGCAGGGAGCCAGGCAGAACCGGGCCAGCCAAGCGGTTCCCAGCTGCAGTAAAAATAGACACTGAGCACGGAGCGGTGCTCCCCCAGGAACTGCCGTTATTCCCAGCCCCTCTGCTGTTATGAGGCCAGACCTTTCAGTGATGTTTTAGGCATGTTTGATCCTGTTTCCTTGCAGGGGGGTGGACTGTAAATGATCTCCTGAGAGCCTCTTCACCGGTGCTTCCCTCAGAGGCCACCTAAGACAGTTCTCTTTATTGCCATGTGTAGCCTGAATCTGCTCTGGCTCAGTCAGCAAACTGTATTATTTTAGGTGGGTGTCTAATACATTTTTAGACTGGCAAAGGAAAACATTTAAAAATTGACAATGATTATTACTCTTTTCCCCAGTCCTTTCTGCAGGGATGCAGCCTGCAATATTGCTAGGCTTCTGTCTGCTGCAGCAAACACAACAGACCCTCTTTACGAGTCAGCCATTTAAATTAGCCCCAATGGGGCTCCCTGTGCCCTGCTTGAGAGCAGAGTCACAAAGTGTTGTTCTGCACCAAGTACAGCAAGAGGTTTTTCCATCAGAAAACATCAAAACATTGATTTAGAAGCTTCAGACAGCATCTTTGCTGCAGTGAAAGCTAAGCTAAAAGTGTGTTTTATTCTTGTTTCAGGAAATATTTCCTCTTCTCTTGCCCCTCTTTGCTTTGCTGCATTTAGAGCCTGAGAAGCTGAACTCCTCCATTTTTAACCCATCTTGCCACAAAATGTAAGTTCATCCATACTGCTTCACTACTTTGTCTCCATGTAGGAGCTGATCTAGGGCTAAGGGAATGACTCCAAATGTCCAGCCCATACATATTTTTACATCTTTGCTGGTGTCTTCATGTAGAGCTGACATCTAGACATACACCAGCTGTGTTTTTCCTCTGAAACCCTATCCTTGACTACACCCAATAAAAGAGAAACAGCTCAGCCTCTCCTGCTGTGGCACTGTCAGGCTCAGATCTTCCCTGGACCTCTGCTCAGAGCAGAGCCTCGTGTCAGTGGTGTAGTGGGGCCCTGCAGTTGCCATCTCCAGCATGAACTGCAGACATCCTTCTCCTGTGCTCTCACCTCCTGACCGCTCCTGTGGCACCCAGAACTGAGAGGCTGCTGGCAGTGCATCAGGGTCTGATACAAGCTCCCTTGACCCTTTACACTTGTATTTCTTCACTTCTTCAGGCCTTTCTTCTGCTTTATTCCACACCTTGTTTCCATCTTCCTCCTCACATTTCATTAATGGAAGGTGACACTTTCTGGTTGGTTTTGGTTTTTTTATAATTAAAAAGCATAACTGCCTCCTCTCATAATACCAGTGTATGCCAGCTCTACTTGTGCTTCATCAAAGCCAGAGAGCAATTTGTTTAATTTTGTCTACATTGACTGCACTGCCTAGTGCTAGATTTATAATTCCCAGTGCTGGCACCTGAGCACGTTATCAAACAGCTTAAACAAAGAGCTTGAAAATACTGTCCAAACACATGTGACTTTGTAAAACAATATAGGATTAAGTTCTCAGCCTGACTCACTGCTTTGCCAGCTGCCTGCCATGCCGGGATTGGAGGCAGAGGTAGACTAAAAAGGTTTACTTACAGTAGTGGGAAGATCTATATCTCTTATACAAATAGTGGGAATGACATTGTCTTGGAAAGCAGATGTTTTTGGCAAGTGATCAAAGCTCGCTCGTACAACACATAGTTTCATCACCATTTCATTGCAGTAAAAGCTTCCTCTCTCATGTTTCTAGCTCAGCTGGCATAACAACCCGTTCCTGCTTTTTACAGTTACTTACTGCATTAACACTGGGCAACATACCAGTCTTGCAATTGTATCTCAATTCTAAGTGAGTGTGAAGCCCAGCAACGCCAATATTAGAGTGGTATATGGGGTGGTACAATCACTTCCTCCTTTTTTCACAGTCTGGCCTTGTCTTGCTCCATCCTGCTCTGTTATGACTTATACCTTCTCGTCTTTCCCAGAGCTGGATCAGACCAAGCTCCCTGTGTGGCTTCTTGGCTTCAAGAGTAAGGAGGAGGGGAGAGGAGGTCCTGGTGGGCTGTGCTGGTGGCCACTGTCAAGGCTATGTCCAGTTGGCTGCTGTTACCCTAAGTAGCTAGATGAAAACCAGCACCAGCGGGATGATGCCTTCCGTGTGCCGTGCTGGCATTCCTTAAAAGTGGAAGGTATAGCTCACTATTCAGAGAGGGTTTGTCCTGTGAAGGATAAGAAATAGTCATTTACAGGAAACTGAGTTTCTCCGTGCTACCAATAGCTCAGCAGTGGCAGAACTGAGAACAGAATTCAGCTTTTCACTCTCTGTTTTGAACCATGTGTTCAATGCAGTGAACATGTCTTATAAGTATCACATACATTTTAGGGAAGTTTGAAGTAGGTAAAATCCTCTGTTTTCACTATGAGGATATACAGTACTAATCTGGGAGAGATTTGTATGTTAATACAGACTGACATACGATTATGAGTTGAACTGATGATAGTTCCGTTTTGTTTGGTTTGTCTTCAGTTCTTGGTCTTACTTAAGACAAATCTGGGAAATGACTGGGCCATGTTAGCAATATTCTGTAATCTTCTAGGTTAGATCCTCTTTGATAGACAGGGAATTTACAAAGACATATCTAAAGAAGTGGTTTTATTTTGTAGAAAGAAAATAACTGTAGAGGCGACTAACTCTCCAAGTCTGAAACTTCTAATTTACAATAGAAAACATGTGGCAATATAACAGTGCATGCGAGAAGCTGGCATCAAAGAGAGAAAAGCTGGGCCCATAAAAATTAGAAACTGAATATGGGAAGTGAGCAAGGGTGTATGGCTATTGAATAGCCAATGTTAGTGGTTAGATCTGTATTCTGGAAGATGTAGATGCTATTTTCCTTTTAGACAAAGCAGCATTCAGAACTCTGATCGCACCTTGAGAAATTCCTGCTGATTGAGGTAAACTGACACTTATCTCTTACTGACCAAGAACGCTTTCCTAGACCTCTGCTGAAGCTCATATATTCTTTCAGCAAATTAGTTTAAATAAAAAGGTTTCCAGTGGAGAAAAAAAAAAATATTCTGTGGTGGCTCAAAAGAAATCTTCATTGGTTTTGCTTATAGAAATATTCTGAAAGAAGAACACTTGCCTTGCCTTGCATCATGACACAGGGCTACAAACCGGAGGTACCATACTTCTGTTTGAACTCTCTTCTGCCCCTGCAAAGGGAATCTGCCTGTAGCCACCAGTTACTTCATTGAAGTCTCCATGACGTAGACAAATACACAAAAACATTGAAAAATTGAGTCCCTAGCCAATAGTCCTGGATCCTGTAGTAAAACACAGGCCTGTGACACATTAAAAGTCCATTATTCAGAGTAGAATGCGAATCCCATAAAAGTGTTTATCATATGGCTTTGAACCCAGATATAACCTTACTAAAATTGTGCAACCATCAGCAGTATGTAAGTATTCTGCAACACTGTCATGACATAGCCAGCAAAACGAGCCTGAACACCTCAACTGCAATGGCCAAGGCCACCAAGGACCGTGGCCAGCAGTGCTCACTGCTTTGTGCACCCACAGCCAGCTGAGGATACAGGTTGGAAGACTAGCTAGTTGTGTTTGTGTAGTGAAAAATGGTCAGAAGAGCAGGCACAGACCATCAGCAATAAATGTGCTGTTAACAAATGCATGCAGTCTTGGTTTAGAGCTTGAAATGCGGCCTGATGTGTCCACCTATTAAACACTCCCATCTCTGCCACCTCCAGTCTCCTGGCCAATGGATGTATGGATATATGTGCTTACATACGAATAAATACAGAGAGAAAGAGAGAGTTACGAATTTGCAACAATCTGTTATAAAATCCCATCTTCTTCCAAGTAAGCTTACCGTAAACGTAGATAGACAAAAAGTTTGATTATTTTACAGTTCCTTTGTGAAGAATGAGATTCACACTCTTTGCTTTACATTTCTGTATTTTATTAACAAAATTGCACTTCTACTCTCTCATGAGGCTCTAAGTGGAAGTTTAACATGGCATTTTTTAATGTTTTACTGAAAGTTTAAATGATCTGGCGTCATCCAAGGAGTAAATTAAATTGTGGCCTCGCAGCCAAGTCTAGTACATGTCTTGAAAAATGAATTAAAATATTGATACCTAAAGCCAAAAAAAAATATACAAGGCTTTTTTCTTTTTCTTTTTTAATCAAATACATTTCCTCGAACTGCTGATTGCAAGGCAGAAACTGCGTTTCATCTTTGATGTAGAAATACCTGGTTGTCATTTATAGTTAAAGAGTTGCTGCACGCCTCTCCTTGCGCAGAAGAGAAGCTGAACTTGTGCTGGTGATTGTGTACACAATTTCTGGTAAGCATGGATTCATTGGTAGCCATTGTTAATTAGAAAAAGATGATATTGGAAGATGGGAGAAAATTCATTGTCAACATCTCTGAATTTCACTTTTCATCCTGCTAGAACTTTTTCTCCTGTTACTGCTGGGAAAATAATATGGGGGAAAGAGACCTTCATTCACACTGCGTACTTTGACTCACTTAGCTGAGCCATCAAACTTCAGTGAACTGTGAGCTGCTAAAATTAGCTGACTGGAAAGCCATGACGGCATTTCATACTCACTGTGGAAATAATGGGGGTGTTTCTGCAGGATGACTCAGCTCTCTGTGGGCTGGCATCGACTTCGGGGAGCACTTCATTCTGCCCCTTCTGCGCAGAAGGAGCCAGTGGCCGCTGGCCAGAGCCTTAATTCAGGCGCAGCAGCAAGATGCCTGAAGGTATGGAGGATTACTCTGGACCTATGTGTCCCAAGAACTGTCAAACAGGCACCCTGTGGGCTGGACAGGAACTGAACCAAGATCTCCTGATGGACACAAGCAAAGGGGACTTCTGTGACACTCCTCCACAGCCCTGGCTTTGCAGCAAGGATTGCACATCAAGGCCATCACCCGGAGGTTATGGGGTCAGATGTTGGTGTTTGGGGTGTAGACCCTGCTTCATTTTTCTCGGTGATGAAGCCATAAAGTCTGGAAAGCAGGCAATTTAACTGCTTTACGGTCCCTCTAACTCTTTGCCACGCAGTTGTTTTCTCAGAATATAAATTGAAATCAGAATTGTCTATTCTGTTTTCCTCCATCTGGCTGCAAATACTTTCTTCTGTTTTGTTGCTTTTTTGTTCTGCTTGTTGTTTTTGAGAAAGTAATATGTGAAATACTATGCCAGCTGCTGAAATCTCTTAATCTGTTTTATCTCAAAGGCCTCTCTCATACACATCAGCGTAAGTGAACAGTTAAAACCCATGGGGTAAAATCAGTACAAAGGATCGGAGAATGAAACTCAAAAAAGCAAAAGCAATTTATACTGAATGATAACACAGCCTGTGTTTTTACCTCTTTAGAGACAGTTTGTCTGTTTTCTTGTCCCTGCCAGCTCCTGGGGTGTTTTTTATATGTAAGATCAATACTGGGGAGAGACACAATATTTTCTCCTAGTGGGTATTTCCTGATGTATATAAGGCAGCGATGGGAGACGACAAGGTGGTAAAGCCTCCTTCATCTTCTCCATGAATTGTAGAATACTTGGATTTACAATTTCCAGCAGTAGATTTATAGCCTGTAAGTTTAATTCTGTGACATTAATCTTTTTCTTGTCTTTTCTTAATGTCTTTGCCTCTTACCTGCAAGAGTTACCTTTTGTACTGTAAACAGACTAAAAATTGATTTAAGATCTCCCCCTTACCTCTTTCTTATAGGTATTGCTAAACTTGCTCTTTTCTAAGTGATTCTTACTCCTTTTTTTTTACTATTAACAGTAGAACAAATTAACCTTTTTTTCTTTTTATTTTAATTTCAGATTTCTCCTGGAGCTGAAGTTATTTTTTCTGTAATGGTGTTCACTGAGTCATCACTTGTTACATAGTGTTCTGTTTGGCTTGCTCATTTGCTTTCATGTGCATTTCTTGCACATCATGCTGTACTGCATGTTTTGAGGATCTGATTGATAGTTTGTTATCTGGTATGATGCTAGTGATGTATCACTTTCAAGCTTCTTCAAAGTAGTAGAAGCTACCCCACAGTAGAAGCAAGGGGTTTTGATATCACAAATGATATCATTAGCTAGACTAACCTCTGCATTTTGGTAGAACTCTTCTGCGTTAAAACACAAAGCAAAGTTAAACAAATTTATCTCAAAAAGAAGCTTTAAATATTTATCAACCTCTTATTAATTGTCATTGATCTTTTACAGCACAACAACCTAAAAAGATTTCCACTTTATCCTCTCCACTCAAGATTTTCTAAGACTCAGAAAGCATCTTAATTAGGTGTATGCAAATCATTCAGTATTTGAAAAAGTTAAGGCAAAAAAAAGATCAGACCAGTAAATTGGTTTCAGAATGAAAAGTATTTTTACAATTGTCTGACTTGTAGATCATGATGAGGAGGACTGAAACTTTCATTTAATTCTCAGGTACCTTCTATTTCAGGTTAAATAATAAATGTTACCTGTATTTAAAACAATAATGTTTTCCGTTAAATCCTTAGCCTGCCTTTCCTTCAGTTTGAATTCAGGGTGAATGTTAGCATCAACTCTATTTCTACAAAGGCGCAATAAAGTTTGGGCTCTGACTGTCCTGTTACAAAATAGGGAATTAATCATGAACCATAAAACAAAGAAAAAACAAACAACCAAACAAAGAAACAGGAAGCAAATCTACTTAATATCACTGGTATTAGCATTTTTCATGATCTGAAGGACTTACATGAACTTTATTTGAAATATGCAAGCTGAGTTCTTTTTTCAAAAAATCCAGTTAGAAGAAACTCATTAGTGTCTGCATCAAATACGTTGTTACTGTTGAAGTTTTGATTGCATTTCCTTTATTCCTTGGTATTTCTTGCAAACTTTTAGATATTGCTCCACTCAGCCTGAAAATGTCAACAAGAACAAGAAAAATAAAATAATAAAAACAAAGCATGAATGTGGCACATCAGGAAAGTAAGGTCATCTGCTGTGGAAACTTATAATACAATACATGACCCTTTGTTCTCTGTTTTTCTCTGTAGTTGTTGACAGTAGGACAAATTGGGAAGTAGACTGCTACTATGATTATGTAGCATTTTATGGAATTTTTTTATTAAGGAGTTTTACATTTTACAACAAAACACAATGTGTGTTGTCTGTAATTATTTTTAAGCTGTAGTCAGAATTTGGGCACATCTACCAAGTTTTTGTGTTGTTGAATGGTTGCTTGGTGAATTATGTTGATGACTGCTTAAGCATGGTTTCCAATCAGTCCATTTTACTGCAGCAATTTAATCTTCCATACCCAATGATTTTAATCTATGCTGCATTGCCAGCCTGTTTAGCTTGCAAAAACCAACAACTTTTGAATACTTATGCAAACCTGTGGGAAGCAGAGGAAATGACAGAAATGTTGTTGGAGGACAGTGACTTGTAGAATATGTATTCATTGTTGATAGCCAGTCCTAAAAGTAGTACACTCAGTACAGATCAAATGTTCATGATCTTCAGCTGTCCTTCAAACTGAAGATGCACATACTTATTCAGAGAGATGAGAAGAGGTAAAGTGCCATGGTACCTGATGCACTGCTGTTCTTAAAGATGTCTGTGGAAGAAGTCTGAAGATGGACATATGTGCAATATTTATCTGGAAACAGTTACAGCCAGATATCCACACATGACAGGAAAGTAGAAGCCTAGAGCCTGCTTGGTTTTCCTTTTTTTGCTCTTTTCACTTCGATATCGTGTCCCTCTGCAAAGCTTAGGTTTCTGTTACTTGTATGACCTTTTATCTGGGATATTGTTTGGTCCTAGTAAGTGACCTGGATCGACTGCATTAGACTGAGACCTAAGTAAGTGTGCTTCCTCTTATGGATGGACTTAGTAACAGAAGACCCCAACAATAGACTCTTCTGGGTTCATTAACAAAGACTCTCTGCAGTCATCAACAAGAGCTGGATTCACATACGAGGTAGCAGAGAAGAGAGACCTAATGCAACTGCTCTTTGTCGTGCCCTGGAGAAGTTTGTCTCTTTGTGCAGACTGCAGGTGGAGCCTAGAGAGCACAGCCTCACTGGGCTGAAGCAAGGCGCTATCTACGTTCAATTCGCCATCCTCCTGTCCTGAAAAACTGCGGTGGTATAACTGCAATGCTGTTGCACCACACGTTCACTGATCAGAGCAGATCTGTCTGCTGCACTGACGTCTCTGGAGCCCAAACCCCACTCAGCGACTTGAAATGTGAGTCCCGCTGGTGCTGGGGAAGGTGTGAACATGTGTGTGTGAATCATCTCTGCCCTGTTACGTGAAGAGAAGAGTATCCTGTAGGGTTTTTTTCAGGTGGAAAGATCATTCTGATTCCACAGGTAGACACTGGTGTTGCAAACTACGTCTGCCCAGGCTGTATTGCCAGTCGTCCATCTGTGCTGATTAGGACACAAAGCCCTAAGCTGCATGTTACAAGCTGACCCTTAGCAAAGGTCCCTGTTGTAATATCATTTCTCTTTGAGGTCTTTCGCCACAGCATTTTTTGGATTTGGAAGAAATTTGGAAGAAATATTCTATCCATTTTGGCAATGGTAGCTGCTGCGTTTGTACATCTGTGTTTTTCCTTGTTACTGTGTGCTAGATTTCCCATTGTTGCTTTTTCTCTTCAAGTGAGGAGACAGAACATTCCTCAGGTAAGGTTCATGTTATCTTGACTCTTAATGGACACTTTCTAATGTGTCAAGTATTTTACAACAGCACCTACTCACTCGAAAACATCTTTCTCATCTTCACTGGACTGCAAGGAGATTTTAGTCTCTAAAGTTAATAGCTTACCTGTGGTGGCAGTGACTTGAGCGTTTCAATAAATTAGGGTTTTTTTTCTCGGAAAGTGCAAATGCCGTCCTTGTTGTTCTCACTGCATGGCTAGAAACATGATGCACTGAATGTCACAATCTGGCCAATATTTTTCATTTACCAAGACATTTGTGGAAGACGTCTGGACTGCAGAGCAAGTGAGTGACATCCCATGGCCCAGGGCTTGGCCATTTTAATTAGCTGAGGATTTGTTATGCTATTGCAGTGCACTAGAAGCAATAACCCTGCTAACACATATCTCATGACCTTCTCCTTGCACCCATAACTTCCTTTAAAAATGTTTATTACAAGTGTAGCTTGGTAAAGGAAACAGGTTACATATTTTCCAGGAAGGGAAATCAAACAAACAAAGCAATGAAGGAGAGAACATTTCTCTCTAAATATGTTTGGAGTAGCATTGTGCAACAGAAGTAGAAAAGTGCTTCAGGGAATTTTAGGTACAGGTGAAGAGAATGTTTGTCCCTAGATGATACTGTAGCCTGCAGCTCTGGAACTGAAGCACAGTGAATAATGGGACAGCTCAAAATCACCACAAGTCTGTACCACGATTGCTTTTCCTGAAAGGATTAGATGTCTTCTTGATGTTTTATTCTGGTCTCATGGCTATAGCAGTGGTTTGCAAACGTTAACAAAAACTAAAAAGCAAACAAAGGCTGGAAATAAAGTATCTCAGCATTTGTCAGGCGATAGGTTGCAGCAAATAAAGAAACCCTGGACTTAACTGCTGTGCAGACTGAAACTTCTACTGTGTGCTAAGTGAAAGGAGTGCCAGATGCCTGCTAATCCTTGAAGCTCGTATACTTTTTTACACATTAAACTCCCTGTCATCTGAGTTTATCAAAACTATTTGTTTCTAGGAAAACATTGTTTGTGTGAAGGTATTCTGTCGGGTCTGGTTTGCTCTGCAAACTCTGCTTGGACAAAGCGAAGCGGTTGGGGAGGGGGAAAAGGAGATCAGAAAGGGACTAGATGGACTAAATGATCATTGCAGGTGCCTTCCAACTGAAATAGTCTATTCTGTTCTGCTTTAAGGGGAGGCGCAGGTTTTCTGCAAAGGTGGCCATCATTGTGTGAGCTCCCACAAAGCAAAGGGGTTTGCTCCGGCTAACGCTGTGGTTGCATAAATGGCAGACAGCCCTTGCCAGCAGTCTGACAAAGGAGGTCCATGCAGAAGATCACACGATGTGTTGCCCTATTTCTTTCTTTTCCTTTGTGCCAGGAACAGTTATCATGGATTGTGGACATCAGATTGGTTCTGAAACCGCCATTCACCCTTTCTCTGTCCAGGCAGAATGGTAAATACAGATACAGGCGAGTCAGGCTATCTGTTAGCTAGGGAATGATGGTTACATTGTGTTAGGTATCGGAGAGCTAGCCGTGAAGTTTCTTTGCTCATATTAATGCTGTTTGTCACCTTGTGCACATGTGTATTTAATCACACAAATTGCTTGTTTTCTGGAGCTGTTCCACCTTCATTTCCTGCCATGCAAGCAGTATTTTCAGTTAATATTTCAAGGTAACCTTCCTAGCTATCATGTGTGATATTTTAATATTAGATATTTAGATCATAGTTGGTTGGGCCTTTGCTTATGCATATCCCATGTAAAGCTGGAGGAGATGCATGTGTGAAGCACATGTCTGCGCTGCATAGGGGTTTGACACACACATGTCTGGTGGGTATCAGGTCTCGGGATGGGGGAAGGTCCTCAGGTAGTGGGTTGCCACTTCCCTAGTTTGAGAGTGACAATATGTGTTACTCTTCTCTTCCTGCCCTTGAGCTAACTTTCTGCAATCTGGCTTTGAACTTTTTTTATGTAGTCACCTTTATGTGAAATCTCAGCAAGCAGAATGACCATTTGGTGTGTTAGGGGGTGTTGGGGACTGGATTGCAGACAAAGGGCATGTGTCTAGTGATCCCTTGTATCAGGAAGGGATGTTTCAGTTAGCTAGAGTCAGAGCAACACAGTGGAAAATTACTGACTGAAGGAGGCCTCGGTTAACTCCCGGTCA
>JANZLQ010001301.1:0-41813 GCA_026212715.1 Elanus axillaris | reverse complement strand
GGGGGGGAATAACTCAGATGCATAAGTGGACTTTGATACAGTTGCTCTTTGTTATTTGTCTTTAATTAACAGAGCCATGCAACACTTTTCTGCATGAAAAGAGATGGGATATTATTTGCTTACACTATTCTCAAAAACAGTAATAAAAAAAAGAGTAGAGCCCTGAGGTGGAAAACAGAGTGAGCAGAGTGCTTCCAGATGTGGATACATGCCATTTTCAGTGGGTGGACAGTGAAAGAACTAAATGAAAACGTGGTCACAGTCCCACTGACACTAGCCAACACAGACATTTCCAAATGACATAATGGAGCACAGGAGCCCCTTTCTGCCATGTCCGCCTGCACGCAGAGCAAGGAGCAGTTTCCCCAACCCAGGGGTGCAGAGGAGAGCCCAGGCATGCACTCCCCAGCAGCTGGGCTCAAAGCAGTGGGCAGTTTCCACCCAACTGCTACCTATTTCCCGGAGCCAGGCAGGGATTTCCTGAGCTCCCAGTATAATTCCTCATTATCCAGTTTAATGATTATAACTGATGCTAACCACAAGATCAGCCTTAACCATTTTATTACAGGTTTCATTTCAAGCAGCAACGTTGAAGGCTGTCACGCTGCCATTTTAATGAGTCATGAAAGCAACACTTGTGCAGTGCCCATTCACAGTTGCATCTTCCCACCAAAGAGCTCTGATTCTTGCAGGAATAAACTCCTATTTTGCAAACTATAAACTTTCACACCTTGTTGTTACTGTGACAGCAGGACTGACATAGTTTTTTGATAACCGTATCGGTCAGTTCTGCTTCCACATCATCAAAAATGCCATGTCTGTAATACACCTGTTTTCATAACATATAAGTGAGAAACAACACACACAACCTAATTTTAGATTGCAAGGTTAGTTCACAGCACTGAGCCATGACCTCAAATTCTTGCTCATATATTGAGCAAATCTTGGCTAACTCACATGCAACCACAGCTGAGACTTCAGACATGTTTTCAGAAAAGCACTCACTTGAAGCGATAGCCTCTTAACAAATGCAACAAAAAGCTCACATGTGTGAGTAAGCTATTGCGGTCATAATCATAGATGAGAGTGGAACAAGCTGTGTGGAACCAGCAGGATTTACTGCTGGAAAATTGGTTGGTTCCACCCCTGAAGTGCAAAGCACACAAAAGCCAACTGTGACTCCAAGCAATGGCCAAACATGCTGCTCTTCATTCCTAACACTTCTGAGCCATAATGCAGATCCATCAGCTTTGGGATTGAAAAAGATTTATGTTGTAAGGAAGAAGAATGTTCTTCACAATGAGAATTAAAATTGTGACATACTTGTATTCTGTTTCCATGCTTTTTATTATGTTTCAACATTTCAAATACATAGCAGGTATTCTGCTCAGATACAAATGTTACTTTTATATTTGATACATTCCCTTACAACCACTGTTTACTTAATCAAAGTGGACAGCTGTGGTTTTCATTATCCTTAAGCAAATATTTGCACAGGTATTACTTACTTGTGTTATACATTACCATAAAGTTTTGCAAGCAAAAGCCAACCATGCCAATCTCAATGTCCTCATATATGAACTTTTTGTAACAAGTGTGAGCAATCGCCAAAAAAATTGTTCCAAGTCGTAAGCATTTGCCTGCCTTCATGTTAAGTTATGGACAGCTTTAAAACTGCATTAGCTCTGAAGTATAGAAAAAGACTGCTAACTCCAATAAGCAGGAGAGGATGCTACAAACAGAATACATCTCCATAAACAGCAATCAAAGCAGCCATTATAGCAGAGAATAACGTTAAGAAATGACATTATTTTAGGCACTGGTAGGAATCTAAGACTTTTGTTGATAATGAAATGGAAGTGTCCCATGTTGTGTGATGTACATGGAAGCAACCTATGCATAGTTGGCTCTCACTGTGCAATGGGACAACAAAAAACTGCTAAGCTTAATGGGCAACTTTTTAACTGCAAATGCTCATTATTTATTCTCAATAGCGGATATATTCTAAAATACTAACTGGGTGTCCTCTGTGTGCTGGATTTGGCTGGGATGGAGTTAATTTTCTTCAGAGTAGCTGGTATGGGCCTATGCTTTGGATTTGTGCTGAAAACAGTGTTGATAACACAGGGATGTTTTAAGTTACTGCTGAGCAGTGCTTACACAGAGTCAAGGCCTTTTCTGCTCCTCACCCCACCCCACCAGCAAGTGGGCTCGGGATGCACAAGAAGTTGGGAGGGGACACAGCTGGGACAGCTGACCCCAACTGACCACAGCGATATTCCAGACCATATGACATCATGCTCAGCATATAAAGCTGGGGGAAGAAGAAACGGGCGGGGGGACGTGACATTTGTAGCAATGGCATTTGTCTTCCCAAGTCACCATTAGGCATGATAGAGCCTTGCTTTCTGGAGATGGCTGAACACCTGCCTGCCAATGGGAAGTGGTGAATGAATTCCTTGTTTTGCTTTGCTTGCATGCACCGCTTTTGCTTTACCTATTAAACCGTCTTTATCTCAGCCCATGAGTTTTCTCACTTTTACTCTTCCAATTCTCTCCCTCCTCCCACTGTGAGGGCACTGAGCAAGCCACCGTGTGGTGCTTAATTGCTGGCTGGGGTTAAAGCACGACAATGGTATTAAAAAGAAGTAGAATCAAACCTTTCCATCCTTGACTGCACATGCAGTCAAACCACTTTCCCTGCACTATGTGAATTTCCCAGGTCCACCTGGTACAGAGCCCATCAGATAATTACCAGCTTATTCTGTGCTACTGCACAGGCTGTGATCTGTGGTATTTGGCACAGAAGCTGATTCAGAGAAGGAACCACCAGAAATGGAGAAGATGGCAGTGTGATCTCAGCACGGACAGGTCAGGTGCTCAGTCAAGATTGAAAGGAGCCAGGCTGTAGGAGTGACAGCTGCATGCCCAGTCAAGCAGGGTGGAACCGGGAAACTCACAACAGTGCAAGACAGTTGGCTGGCAAGACAATTTCAAGCAGAGTGCATTTCTTCTCACTCGTCTGACTGTTTTGCTGCCCACCCACACTACTCAACATTATTAATACGAGGCCAACAGTTTGTTTCCTATCAAAAGGATAGACTTCCTGTTATGAAATAAGCCCAGTTGCTTGAGTTTAACCTGACAAACCTTCACAGCAATAGAAATAGTTATCTGATGGTTGCCTGGGGCTCACCTCATTTATAGTAAATAACATTTACATGACAAAAGACTACCATAAAAATTATCAACCACTAGCTACCTTTGCTAGCAGTCACAGACATGATGCCATTAACTTGGTCAGAGGAGATCTATCACGGTAACAAAGACCAAGAAAGTTTATTACATCTGCCACCAGTTTTGTGAAAACAGAGCTTTTTCTTCTCTAGTACTATCAGGCATTGATTTCTCAGCACTTACCTTTTTAAAATGTTTGTTATTTACAACATATTTTTTTGGTGAGCATCCAGCTGTTTCCTCCTCTTTTCCTCCTCCATACTTTCTTTGGAAGTATGTGAGAATCTACATCTTCCTACAATAAAATTCAACTACAGCCAAATCTTTAAGTCTTGGCAGAATACCTGCATTATGTAGCAGTTACTGTGTTACTAAAGGTATGGGAGGTTATTTTTCTCAGTATGCATGTTCCCATGCTTTGGGAAAATATTTAGGGAATTCTGTCCAAAGCACCAACTGAGATGCTAACCACAACTTAACCATTAGTTGTCTGCTGTGGCACTGAAGAAATGCATCTCTGAAAAGACTGGAGTGGTTATTTGTATGTGCTGCACTTTCTGTTGCTAGACATGAAATTAAGAATACACTGTGAAAAAGTTTCTCTGGATCTTCCACTACATCTACTACTTATTGACTCTTAGGTTTTCTACAAAGCAGCCAACATGAAAGAGACTTGGTGATTTACAGTCCAGCTCTATGAATGCAGATAAGATCTGGGCAAAGATCTAAAACAAAACAAAGAACTGTGTGCTACTCTTGGAAAGGCTTCTCAAATATTTAAAACTAGCATGACCCAGAAAGCCAACTGATTGATATATTGCCCTCAACTTTGTCATTCTTGGCTAGTCTGTTATTCCCTGCTCTGTGTCTGTATTCTGTCTTGTATATATTAATCTGAAATACCTAACCTCACTCATTTGATAAAGTAAGCACTGTGCAGATAATAGGTTATTAAGTGCTCTGCTCACTTACGTGGCAGTCCATGAGTATCTGCTGACTACGCAGTATGCAGAGACATCATTTTTGCTAGTATGACTCTTTAGAAGAAAAATAACATTAGAAAAACCTGTAATGATGCCTCCTAGGATAATGAAAGTCATACCTGAAATATATTCTAAGAATATTTATTTTCATTTTGTTTATTTATGAAATGAAATTATATATTATTTGCATTTTCTCCTACTTGGAAAAAAATAGTAAATTATTCCTCAAAAAAAGAAAATTCTCTGTATATTCATAAACATATCTACCTCCAATAAAACTAAAGGCCAGTCAAACTGCTAATGCAGGAAATCTTAGTAATAAAACAAAGTAACTTAACTCCATTTCTTCCTTATACTTGCCTCACAAACACAACATATACTAGCTAGCCTTAGTAACAAAGAGAAGCAGTGGTAAACTTGAATGAGCAAACATGACATGTCAATCTAAATATAAAAAATGAACAGAAAAAGAATTATTGTGCATATAAAGGAAACAACACTGGCTGCACTACATATACATATTTCTCCCTCCTATTTTTCTCCTCTTCTGCTCAAAAATAACTATACAAACAATCCAAGCCCTCCCTCCAAAACCTGTAAAAGAATCTAAATTTCACAGCTCATGCAGAAATTGAAAGAGAACTCAGAATTGAGTATCTGGCACTGCAATTCTCACATGCTTACAACTGCTAGTAGGTGTTTGAGAAAAGAACAGTAACAGATGGAGTCCTTAATTGGCATATATCCCCTTCCAGGAAAAGGTCTACAAATGGCAAAAGTGAAATTAAATTATAATGACGAAGGATGAGGTTCATAGACTACAAAAGTCAGCTTTGAAGAACATCTATCCTTGCCACAGCACAACAACCCAAGTAGTCACAGGACTGAATTCCCTTACCATAATCCATCCTTCTACCCATCACTTCCCATGAGACAAAGGCTACTGCAAACTTTCAGCCACTTGGTTTGCCAGGACTTGTGAAACTACTTCATGAACAAAAGAGGCAAGTTATATACTGTATTATGTTACTGTAACAAGGCTTTTAAGCAGATTTTTAGTGACCTTATTGGCCTAAGTCATAAAACAGCAATTCTTAGTGGACTTAAAATTTATGATCAAATTTGACTTGAGCAACAGCCCCTTGCTGCTTTATTTAGTACAAAGGCTATATCACATTCTGATTTATTGCATTCTGATTACTATGTTTTTACTTTTTAAAACCAGATTTATAACAATGCTATTAATAGAGTTCCAGTACAATAACAAGCAAGTCAACAATCAAACACTTCTGTATGCATTTTGCTTTTCAGATAAAGAACCTAACAGTCAATACCAACCTCAAAGTGCTAGCATATCAACTACAACTATTCCATCAGCTAGGTTAGTATAATGTGCAGTTATGTCAGTTCACTGTAAAAGTGTGCCTAATGAGGTATATTGAGCAAATCTGTTTACTAAAAGATACAAGTATGACTGAATTTCTGTAGTTTTCCCAGCTTCCAGTGACTAAGCATTTAAAAGCTGCTGCTTAGGTGTAGTAATGCTTAACACAAAATGATAAAGTAAGGTGAAGCCTTTATGTCAAGTTGACATTTTCCTCCACAGACTTTCTAGCTAAGGTTTGCGAGAGAAAGAGCTGAGGGAGACTGAGCAAAGGTTGGCAAACAACAGTGGGAACAAAGGCTGTGATTGCTACTCATCCCACTTCAGTCAACTAGAGTATAAAAAAAGCTGACCAAAATTCAGACTTGCTTGGAGGACATTTGGAGACTAAACTGTAATTCAGTACCAATTGTACTATTGGTATATTGTACATTGGTACCAAATACTATTGTATATTGGTACCAAAAGTACCAATAAATTCTCATAGATTCATAGAATGATGGCATGGTTTAGGTTGGAAGGGGCCTTAAAGATCACCTAGTTCCAACTCCCCTGCTATGGACAGGGACACCTTCCACTAGACCACGTTGCTCAAAGCCCCATCCAACATGGCCTTGAACATACAACCTGTACCACTGCCTCATCACCCTCACAGTCAGGAAGTTCTTCCTTATATCTACTCTAAATCTACTATTTTTCAGTTTAGTGCCATTACCCTTTGTCCTATCACAACATGCCCTTGGAAAAGTCCCTCTCCAGCTTCTTGCAGGCCCCCTTCAGGCACTGGAAGGCTGCTCTAAGGTCTCACTGGAGCCTTCTCTTCTCCAGGCTGAACAACCCCAGCTCTCTCAGTCTGTCTTCACAGGACAGGTGCTCCAGCCCTCTGATCATCTTTGTGACCCTCCTCTGGACTCGTTCTGACAGGTCCATGTCCTTCTTGTGTTGGGGGCCCCAGAGCTGAACACACTACTCCAGGTGGGGTCTCACAAGAGCAGAGTAGAGGGGGAGAATCACCATTACCTCAGCCTTTTTTATAGCATTAGACATGGCAATTTTCTGAGAGCTTCTGATATTTTAATTGTGGGAAATCTTTTCAAGAGTAAAAGTTATGCATAACTGATTTGAAGACAGTTACAGGACTCAAGGATGAAAACAAATAGGCTGTGTCAAAAGTTCATGTGTTAATTCTTTGCTATACCCTGTGTAATGGACCTACATGTCTTTAGGATGGGAGAATAAAGTGTTGTGTTAATTGTACAAGTGAGAAGCCCTTTGAAATTCAAAGTAGTTTAACAATTCACATCCACCTAGAAAAACATGTATTAGGAAAAAAAGTTTCTTTTGTATTTCCAAGTTTTCAAAAATAAGACAGTTTAAGAGAAGCGGTTGTATTTATATTATCTCAGATACTGTAGGCCAGAAGTGATTAAGACATAAATGTTTACAAATACCAAGCATTTAAAATGTGTTTTTTATTAGATTAGCAGATGCAGTTGCTACACCTAAGAAAGTGTTCAGGTTTTGGTTAGTAAATGTTTTTTTCTTTTCTTCATGGAGAGAATAGGGGCATTAATCAGAGTCCACTCATACACCTCAAGCTGCAGCTTGTCAGGAAACCTGGTGTAGTCATTCTTGTCTCTGCCATTCTTTCACCTTTAAGCCTTGATTTCAATTCAGATAAACGGAGACAAAAATGCTTTACCTCCTGTTTGTACCTGTGATCCCTAGCTACAGCTGAGGTCATGAGGCACTATTTTTATTATGCATAGAAATAATTAATGAATTCTGACAGTGAAAATTAATCTCCAGATCAGTTCCTTAGAAGGCACCATACAAACACACACACTCTGGGTAACATTTCTGAGTAAGCTGGGGAGTGTATGAGCCACAATATACAATGCCAAAAAGCACAGCCTTTGCAACCCGAGTTGCTAAGTACAGCCTGAATCCCAAAGGCAGTAGAAAAGAAAGCCTCAAGCGACAGAGCCGCTGCCCTTTCCTGCATAAACTGCAGCGGGGCAGCAGTACCTCTTGGCACCTTCCACCCCTGCTGCCTAGAGCTGCAATTCCCCCAGTTAGCCTGCAGAAAGCTTCCCCATGGCAGACGTAAGGGAGATAAACTGTATCAGCCAGCTTTGTCTTTTCTGTGTGTACCGTAAGGCTTGCTGCTTTTGCAAATGAAGACTCAAAGAGCGTATCACCATCACATTGACAACAGTTTATGCAGAGGACCTCTGAACTAGCTACTTACCATCCAGAAGCACTTTCAAAATCCCTGGTATCACTAGAATTAATAGAGCCATTAATAAACTTATTTTTTTCTACCCACTTGCATTTCCCCACTTAGCTGTTCTTATCCTAGCAGGGTGAATGCTTAGGTGGCAATCCTTACCCTGACAAACACAGGTGGACAGTCTATTCAGAAACAGCAGTTGCTTGCTGTGAGACATGTCACTGTCGTATTGCAATAAATAAAGTGACAGTTCAGCAGTCTAATCAAAGTAGGTAGTTTAAAAAAAAAGGCACATTTATGGAGAAAAAAAACCCAACCTTGAGACTAACAGAGATTCATACTGTGAGGGTTTCAAAACAGGCAGCTAAGAAGAGCACCCTGCTTTAATTCTGTACCTTCACTCAGTAACGTAGCACAGCACCTGGGTAGTTTATGATTGCTGGTGTAGTCATATTTTCAGACTAACTGACAGTATAGACTACAGTGTTTCTGTAAATATTCTGGACAAGAGCCATAAAATATGAACCATTCTCTGTTTATTTAAAAAATTCCCAGGATCAAGGATACATTTCACCTTGGTATGCTCATGGTCAGCCTGCCCTCTCTTTCCATCCATCTTCCCCTCTTTTCCTCCCTCCCTCTCTCCTCCCTCCTCCCCTACCCCAAGGAAAGCTCTTAACTTTCCTCATGTTTTCACATTACCAATTTAAGCCAATGGACTTGCAGTAACCGTAGTGAAAATATTTAAATTTGCTGGCTTAAAGTTAGGTCTTAATAAGTTATGTTCTCACCAAAATTGACCAAATTTCTGAGGTGTTGGTTAAGCCATTTTCCACTATGTTTCACTGGTTACAGGTGTGTGGTTACTTTAGGGTACAGGGGAGAACTGAGCTGCTTCCATTTACGTCCTTAGACATGGGGATTTAAAGGCTAAGATCCAAAGGTCTTGCATCTCTTCAGCTAGCTGAGCATAAGAAAGAACAAACTTTCTAGGCTGATCTAATTAGAAGCATGCTTCTGACTCAACTAGCTTTTAGTATTAAATTAACCTTAAAACTTAACATGTGAAGAAATAAATTTCAGTTAATATTTTTGCTCTCCTATTCTTCTTCTTTCTTAGTTTTATCGAGGGAAAAGATGTTTATGACCAGACTTCTCTAAAATGTTGACTCATCACTCATCATGCAGTACAGCACTGTGCTCTGTTTACAGCACTGCAAAGCTTAAGGCATTTTGTGGAATTTTTTCTGCCAGATGTTGCCCTGTTCAAAATTTGTACACAGCAGAAGAAACATAACAGTGAAGTCCTGCCTTTTGGCAAAATGACAAAATAGACATACATTAAATGTCAGCTTTCTAGAGTTTACATCACTCACACCCCTCAGTCTACAAGGACCTACAAATTACAGCTGTCGAAGTTTTTGCATAACCTAAACTTTCAGCTCTAGAGAACCCTTACTTGTCTACATTTATTTATATTCTTAGTAATGGAGTGGTTCATTATTTATACTAGCTCTTTAAACAGTAACTGGGTTGTTTTAGGAATTGTGCATTTGTGCAAAGATGGGCTGTGCATTTTACATATCTGAAGAAAGTCAAGATTCATTAACAAAAGTTGACTTAAAGTTGTACAATTATAGAAGTAAAATATTTTTCCCTAAAATCTTTTGCAATAGTTTTTGCAAGCGAACAATGTAGATTAAGTTACTTCTCACATCTACTAGTCATGTTGCTTGACTGTTAGGATTTAACATTGTTAAATCTATAAACAGACATTGCTACATTTTCAAGTTTCCTTTCATTTTTAAAAATGTGTGACTTTGCTCACGTGTAAACAACAGCTCTGGAGACATGTATTATGGAATAGTTATTACCTACATACTAAACAGTCTCCTAATTGAACTTAAAACCTCGACTAGCACTCTAAAGTCCTTCAAAAATAGAAATGGGTGAACCTTTTCAAATAGGGAGCCTTTTGATCTTGGAGATTCACGGTGTCCACAGAAGTAGCAGGAACTCTTGCATCTCTTATCTCCAGCATTTTGAATGCATGTTTCCTTCCAAAATTGACTGCATCAATAGAACTAATTGATCATTATTTGCAGGCAATTGGAAAACTGGACTGTGTATGAATGACAGATAGTCTGTATTATACTGCAAAGAAAGTGTTAACATAGGTAGCAGTATGCTGTATGTGCATAAATATGCAGAGAGTAAATATTAATTTGGATTTTTTCTTTCTCCAGTCCCGTTCCTCCAGTATCTTTTGTGTATGTACCTTTTAAAAGATATTCAGCAATGTAGAAATTCAATATATATTCTGAAAACCAGTTAAAGCTAATAAAACAAAATTCTGGATCCCACATTTCAGACCTTAAAAGCCACTTAAAAGAAAGAAGTTAAGGGTTTTATGCTAAAACACTGGTAGTGACCATGTACCCAGCACAAAGGTGAGTGTTTATGACCTCAGTGAGATGGGATTTCCATTTCCTTTAATGAGCCAAGACATCAGACCTGTACTCTTAACTCATGCTTACACAGAACCTGCCCTTGGGACAATACATCTCTTTCTGTGGAAGCAAAGGAAAGCAGGTGTGGAGAAGGGGTGGGGGGAGATGGGGAAGGGGACTTGGAGAAAGACCTGCATAACCAGACCGAGACAATGATGGTATCTGTGGTGTGGGCAATCTTTGGTCCAGAAAGGAGAAGAATAAAGCATAACAGTGCAGTTTTGCAGTGGGAGTCACTAGTGACTCCCATATTCCCAAGCTCTGGAGCGCAGTGCATGCATTTTTGTTCCAAAGACTGAGCCCATCAACAGACCTGGTCACTGCAAAATACTGATTTCCAATTTGCTGTCTCCAGAACAATGGCTCTTGTTCACAGAGCACAGTGATTTTTTCAGAGCCATTTGGATTTTGAGTTTGATGGGATGGCAGAAACATGTGTTGCCACAGCTTTCCTGTCATAACATTTAATACTGGCAAAGACAGTAAAACCAAGGTGCCAAGTATACCATAAATTATATGCAATATTTAAAGGCATCTTGTTTACTGCTATCATGCACTGTTTCTTCGTTAAGTACACAAACACAGCTCAGATGTACAACACTTGGGCCACAAACTTAAAACTCTGCCTCACCACAGTTGAGAGGGTGTGTTTGCCGGCTGCAAGGTCCACATCTGGCTGATCAGCCATGCCCCTTGCCAAGCAGCAGGTACTGCAACTTCGCTCTGGCAAACCAGACAACAAAGGGGAGAGCTTCCATGTGGAGATGAGTAAAAAGAAAGGTAGGAAGTCAAGGGGGATGCAGGAGACCTGGGGAAGTCTGGAGAAGTCTTCAGAAGGTAATGGGGAGCTTGGCTATGGAAGGACTGTAGGACTCTAGGAGAAAAGCTTAGATGCAGTGGTGTGTGCGCAGAGGCAAAAGAGTGGGGAAGAACAGGAAGCCAGCTGGTAAATGAAGTTCTCAGCAGAACGCCTACCTGCATGTCTAGAATAACCATAACCTCCTTTAACCGTTTCACTTAAGCATCCAGGTTTGGCCTCTGCAGCCTCAACTACTTACTCTCATGGGTCAGAGAAGTGAAGATTAAAAGTAACTCAAGTCTTGGAAAGGTCTTTAGAAGATCTATGAAAAAAAAAGTTGAAGAGGAAAATAATCCATGGCATTTGAAATATAATTTGGTGGTCCCAATCAGAAAGCCCTTGCTAGATAAGATATGCAACATCAAGTGCACAACCACTTTGCTCAAGGATATTAATAATTTGAAGTGGCACAGTGTTTAAGTTTAATCCCAGGCTGAAAAGATTGAGTCTGCATGAGCACTAGCACTGAGTTTATTTTTAGAATACACTAATAGTTTTATTTACAGCCAAGAGTGAGACATGTTTGGGTAAAATACTTTTTAACTGCAAGAGTAATTAGATGTTGCATGGCTAATCCTCTTCCTGGAGCTTTTCAATTTCTTAATTAATATCTGGGAAAAGCTATTAGCTGTAACTCATTTGTTGCAGCTGTAAAGTGCTGTAAAGTGCCAGACTGAGTCATTTCATTAACTACTGTTTTTGAAAGAACAGCTTGCTATCTAAATCTATAAAGTCATTCAACCTCCTGGTAGCACATGTGAGGAAACATAAGCCAACCCAAAGCTTCCCCAGTCACTGTTTCTGAGAGCAGACTGACAGCGACAGAACCAAAAACAGAGAAGGGGAAAAGTTCACATAGTTTATACCTGATCTCTTAGCCTTGGTCACAAGGAAATGTAATCTGCACATACAACAAATTATGCTCTAGTCAAAATGCTTGTGTAGGTATCTGCCTCAGCTTCAAGCAGGGTTTTAGCTGTAATCTACAAGTTCATAAGACCTATGCAACCTACTTGTTCCACTATCAGAATAATGGAGCTTCTGCTGTTACAGAAAAAGAAAACACAACTTTGGATAAAACAGCCATACAGGTAGCCATGATTGTTTTTAGTCTTGCTTATACCACACAACCAAAGTGCTAGCAGAAAGCAAGGAGAGCCAAAAAGATTTTAAGAAAGCAGAAATTTCAAATGTCATTGATTCTTAGCAGCCTATATTTGCTACTTAACATGCTGAGGTATCAAGTAGATGTGAGAGTTGTGACTGATATAAGAAAAAGGGTATTAAATAGAGGCATTTACTCTTCTTAAATCAACCAGTCCAGATCTCTAATGCTACACACGCTAGTTTATGTGTGAAAAAGTACTACAGACCTTCATCTTTCATTATAATAACCATGCAGTAGCCCAAACAGTTATTTTCTTTCGAAAACCAGCTTTATAATAAGCAGTACATTTTAACCTCACAGCAACGTGCCTCAAAGCATCTTCTTTCATTAATACGGTTTGTCATTTTACAAAAATATATACTAAGGCTATTTGTATTCTACACAAAGCTAGAATGTAGGACTTGAAACAGAACACTCAACATTTAAGATAAAATATGTACATTTCAATTCTGAATGAGGTACTAAATCAGCAAAAACTTGCTTCTGACAGACTAGTGATGAATTATAGGACTTTCAGTAATCCTCCAATAAACAAAGTGAACACTGTTCTTCATGCAGAAACTGCTGGTTAAATCACACACGACATAGATCTGGTATTCTTGCTGGAAAATATGACATTGCCTTGATTGTCAGACAGCCTTCTAGAAACACTCAATTTTCCAGCATGCCCCTATGTAAGCACACAGTTTAAAAGAAAAATTATGTGATAGAAGTCATAAACATACAAAAACCCTACGTAGCAATGTTGATCTTGAAAGACTTTTCTATGCTCCGGATCAAGGGAGAAAAATACTTTCAAAAATATACTGTGAAGGAAGGAAGAAGGATTACATGAAGCTGGAATTATTTTGCAAAAGAAAATGAAGCCTGTCATCCTTCTCCAACAGGCTGTAAAGATGCCTAATGTTAAAATCGGTTTGTCACCTGTAAGAGGTAGAGTTCTGCATGGTATTTGGAACAAGACATGCCTTGCAACGGTAAGCTCCCTGTATGTTTGGCAAGGAAACAGTAACACCTGCACTATATGGCAAAACTTGTTTATTTGTGTACAGGCTGAGCTCATATACTCATTGATGAAACATGTCTGTTTCAGACAAGCTTGTGGAGCAAAAATGCAGTGTATGTACCACTCTGTGCTTTAAGTGGAAGTTTGCCATGGCAGAAATGTTTCACAGAATAGTTTCAACTAGAACATCTATTTTAACTCTTGGACAAAACAATTAACTTGTATAAATAGCAGAATAACAGAATGAAATTACATCACACACACACTGGTCTGCTTTTGAACTGACAAGCAAACTATGTTTAGTGAAGTGCAAAAACATACCAAACCTTCCTATCAAATTTCCATTCTTCAGAGAGCCAGCTTCTCAGATCTCCATAGGGATCTAGCCAGGGTGGATAAAATGAAAGAATTTTTTGAATAGCTGGCTTTTGGATCTTGCTTTATTTACAGATATTTTTCTATTCAAATACCCCATTTATATTTAAATATGAAATTATTATATCCTGTGCAAGGTAGTAATCTAGTCAACACAGCTAATTTAAGCTACAAAAGTATTCAGTAGTATTTAAAGTGCTTAAGAAAAATCAAATCTCTGAAGAAGTAGAAGCCAAAGACAAAGCAACTGGAGCTAGAATAAGCTGAAATGTTAAATGAGCTTTTAAGAGAAACAGACTATTCCGCAGGTGCATAGTGAATGTATGCTTCATTCCAAATTTCAACTACTTCATTCAAAGCTGAAAAACCAACTGGGATTTTAAAAGCCAGGAAACCTTATTTTCCTCTTACAATCCATGAATAAAAATGAGGTGAGAGGCTGAGATGAAGTTTTAAAATCTTGAAGCCCATATTAACAAGAAACAATCAGTTCAATTCACTACTATAGATAAAATTGTATTTACTAAGTCAATATGTTTCAAATTAAAAACATATTTTTTGAAAGTTATTTTCTCTTCCATGTTAAAGAGACTTTATTTTACTGGCTTTTTTCAAGCTTGTTTTATGCAAACAGCACAACCATGGGCAATAAATGCTTACACTAACATTGTTTAAATTTTGTGAAAATAAGAAAACATAATAAATGTATATAAAATTACACTATTGCTGATGTGTATTGCCCCTTTAGAAAAAAGGGATACCTGTAACATACTTACAAACATTTAAACTGTTTTAATTATCAAAGACAATCAACTTTTCCCTAAAAAAAAAAAAAAAGATTGAAAGCAACAGTCTTCCTATTTTCCAATTTAAATTATAGTCAGAAACACTTAAGTTACTTCCAATTTTTCTACCCTGCTCTTCTTTGCCTAGAAACTGGAGGAAAAGGGAGATCAGTTACAGTCCTTGGAAATAATTTAGCCCCTCTGCTAAATGCATTTCAGGTTTCTTTCACAGCAGCAGGAAACAGTTCTGATGCAGAGCTGAGATTACTCCTGTTGAGAAAGAGCACAAAATTTCATCTTCTTTTTTTTATAAAATCAAAGTGCTGAAAACATAAGCTCTAAAAATATGGTGGCATGGAGCCAACAGTGGGATTTGCCTGTTGGCACCACCCCTCCCCATTATTTGAACTTTAAAAAAAACAGAAAAAGCAATCATTTCTGTTTAAAACAAATTTCCTCCTTCTATCATGGCATAGGAACAGTATTTTCCCTTCACCTTTAAACAGCAAGGCACAGTCACCGTGGGGGAGGATAGAGGGAACTACCCCCAAATTAAAACACATCGGTAAAAAGGACAAGGGAGGCACTAGCCTACCCCATGTGGGGCCACAGAATGCCATTGCTTTAAAGTCTCAGGGTGGGAGCATAATAACCACTTTGATATAACAATGCCTCCATAATTACTGAGACTGTACAGTGAAAAGACTTCATCAAGTTGCTTTCTATTAAGTCATTTTATGTTATAAATTTATCTTCAGTTTCCTGTCAGAGAGAAATGAACAAGGAGTTGAAAGGGCCCATTTAGGCTACAAGGAAGTGTTCTCTGCAGTAGTCGAGTTGCACAGATAAAGTCAAACCACTTCAGATCCCTAGTATGGGCCAGGTGCCTAGCACAGCTGGCGTTCTGGTTCAGAGTTTGATATTAAACAAAGTTAATAAATGCTGAGGACAATTCTGTGCAAAATAAAGACTTAAACTAATGTTTGTTTGTTTAGGGGGTTTTGCCAGTTGAACACCGAGCAAACTGCTATAGTTGCATTTACGAACAGAAACAGAACTAGCTTAGCCAGCTTTGTAATTAGCTGAAAACTCATAACCACTGGCTCAGTTAATTTGATACATCCCCGACCCCAGTCTGAAGGTCTGTATTTTAACCAGGCAGTTCCATCACTTAAGCAAAATATGAATTGCTTAAGAACGAAAATGGCAGGCTGTGATACAACTTAGGCATTCTGGAGCAAAACCACAGTACCAAGGTATTATTTTGTTCCCTGTTACTTTGCCAATTTAATCAAGCTTTCCTTTCCCAAGACCAATTTCCTTGCTAATATTGTTTGGCATAAAATTCAAACATATTTTTCTGTTCTACTGTTTATTGGCATATATTTAGCAAGAGGTTTTCCTCACACTTTTGATCTTAGCACTCCAAATAGCATATGATATCTTATAGATTCATTAAATTCTCACCAGTGCCACTGAACATCTTCAATACCTTTTTAAGACAAAGTTACTGCTATTCAAATGAAAAAAATCCATTCAGACAGCTACTTGGTAATACAGAGGAATAAACACTAAGTTTTTTACTGCAGACATACCTTATAGATATATTGTTGAGCCATACATATATATACACACTATATATATTTGTTTATTATAATCATATATGCATAAGTTTTAACAACTCTTATTTATCAGAGAAAAGCAAACATGTTATAAAACTCAATATGCTCACAAACCAGAATGAGTAACTTCTGAAAGGTATGAAGCTGATCCAGTTTAGCTATGCAGACACAACTCTTAAGCTGCCAGGGCTCTGATACCAGTTTAGGCAGTAAAAATGCTACAAAATGGGTAAAGTTGTATTGTTATAAAGATCCATGACCTCCTCAGGTATGGGTGGCCCCATAGACATTCTGGTTGTCAGTGGGCAGTCACCCCTGTCCTCCAGCTATTTGTTCACAGGAACAGCAAAAGAGGAAACTGAGGACAGAGGAAATGGTACTGAAGATGAATGCAGTATGACAGCAGTAAAAATTCACTCTTTTGAGCTTTCCAAGCCATTTCCTCCCACAAGGCCCAAGCACACAATCAAAAGAGCTCTGATTGCTCCCAGCATCAGGCATTTTGCAGACAATGCACAACATCAGGCATTAATCTCCACTATGGCGGGACACGGATCTTTGGCAGAATGTGCACTTGGAGCATAGGATGAAGGAATGGAAAAACATAGGAAAGACCTGAGTGATGCCCTCTGTGGACTCTGCCTGCTCACCTGCTCCCCCCGAGCTTGCTTTCCACTCAGAACCATCTTTCCCCTCACCTTTCTTTACGGGGACCTGATGGTCTATGCATTGATGCTCCACAGGCTCAAGGTTGAGCAGATGGAACATCTGAGTCAGAAAACTCTGGCTTATAAGCGTTCATACAGCAGTGTAAGAGCCTCAGTCTCCCATTCAGCTTCAGTACAGTGAAGGCGGCTACCTGCACCATGGGATTTCAGAGGTTGGCAGGAGTGTGTTGGAGGAAGTTGGAAACATAGTCAGCTTGCTGAAGAAATAGGTTGTCCAGTCTTTCCTGGGAACACCTCAATGGTCACAGCACTGAGGAATCAGCGGTAGGTGAAATGACATCTGACCTAATACCCTACGACCTAACATAGCTACAAATGGTTGGACTACTGGCATGTGCAACTGAACAAACAAAAGTTTCCTTTCCTGGTACCTAGAGAGAGATTGTTTTCTCTGGTATCCAGCAGAGAACAATAGAAATGATTTTCAGTTAGACCACAAAAGGAAGACAAGAAGAAGCATCTGGGAACAAGGATCCTGTAACATCTGAAAGCACATGGGAAGGGCAAAGTCACCTCTGGCTAGGTACAAATGAAATGACCCCTACACATTCAGTTCAGAAATACACCCAGATGTTTGTTAAACACAAACCAGAAGTAATAGCAATATTGGCTTGATCTCAGAATCTGTGTAGCTCAGATAGAGGAGCTAAAGCCAGCTTATGGTGGTTACGTGGCCTGTATTTGAGGCAATAAGCATTCTTCCACCGTCCCCAGATAAATCAGGCCACTCTTCAGCTGAAATAAAAACGTCTGTGACACGTTCTACCAATTAATGTGTTTAATCATTTCTTTTTTTAAATGGGTTACTTTCTTGCACAGTCATCACTCCACATGGCTTAAACTGACAGCTGTAGACACTGTCCACATGCTGGTCTAACAGTCAGTGAACCATCACACTTCAAATTTCAACGTTTTCCCAAGCAGTCAGTACTAAGCATACAAATCCTGCAGCATTTTAATTACGGAATAGCAACAACATAATTATAATAATATTTACCAAACAGGGACAGTTCTGGGGAAGAAAAGGCATGTCAAAGAAACATCACTAACAAAATTGTAAACACAGGATTCAGGAACTTAAGTGCAACACACAGTATCTATGTTCTGTCATTAAAGCAGAACATGCAGTAGCAATCTAGATGACTCATTAGAACTGATTCTAAATATCTTCAGTTCAATATATTTAATATGTATTTCAGAGTATCTGGTTAAGCAGAAATACCTTCTCTTTCTCTATATAAAAAAGAGTAATCCTTAGTAAATACTGCAAAAGCTAAAGGGTGAATTTTCAAAAGAAGTCAGCACCCCTAAACTCTCTTTCACAGAACAGCTGCTGAGCACTGAGTATATGGGAATCTTACCATAAGGCCTTTATTTGCAATTATAAAATTGTGTGTGTGTATAATGCGACAATTCTAAGAGCAAAGCAAAAACTTTAGGGAATTAGTTCAAAGTCTTTCAAGAGACTATTTATTAAGGGTGCAATTTCAGTTCATAGTGCCTACATGTAATAACCTGACTTGTGAAATAATCAATTTTTGAAAACAAATACACATTTTATACTGCCTATGTCTGTGATCCACCGGAAAGAAGTAGGTTAGATAGTCCAGGTTAAGAACTTATGCACTACCTCTGCTTCTGCATTCACAGATGAGGGCTGGAGGATCTAATGATGCTGTATAATATGGCTGGAGAATCTAATGATGCTGTATAATATGGAGTTATTGGCTCAGACTGATGCTAGATCAAGTTTTGTTAGAGGTTTTATAGTCAGCAGTGCCACTGGTCTCTCTCTCATTCACACTTCAGATTTATGTTTCTATAACATGAACAGAACTCTGTCCAAATTATTGAACACTCTCTCTTTAGCATAGATATCTGGTAGTTACAAGCTTTGTAAACTTTAACACCTACTGCCTCAAGAAATCTCCATCAACAGAGAGAAGAACCTTGGTAGTTAAAATGTGTTTTCACTGATATTCAACAATTTTAGAAGATTTATTAGAGATCTTTTGAAAAGATATCATAGTTCAATAGATAAATATATTCTTAAAAGTATCAATCTAGCTAAACAAGATAATTATTAAATGTTTATTCTATTTTATATTTTTAATGAGAGTTTTCAGCACATTTTTGCTCATCTGTTTTCTAAAGACCTAACAAAACATTATAAATCTTGTGCTATACTACCTCTGTGAGCTGAAGGCAAACAAACCAGCTAACTCTCATGCTCTAAGCAAACATTTCCAGAGAACCCCTCTCAAACATACATTAGAAATGGTCTTCAGAAGCCAAAGGCAGGTCCCTAGAGTCACATGAGGAAAGACAGACTTGTCATGCCACTAATCCAGCTCTTTCTCCTTACCTCATTAGTTATGTCTCAGAAAGAGTAATTTAATTGAATTTGCAGTGCCCATCAACAATAGTTATGGACTTGGGTGGAAAATGGACCTCGAGTTAAAGAAAAAATAATGGAAAGCATGTATCTTCATACTGGGGTTCTGTTCCACAACCCTGGTAGCAGAATTATCTGAAACAAACAAAACCTAAGGAACTACACAGCAAGTAGGTGAGGACTTTAGCGGAGTCAAGTGAAAAAAGAGACAGCGCTTTTAAAAATGCCTTCTGGGAAAGAGGATTTTTTAGCTCAGCTGGTGAGCTGGCACCCCAGGGACACTTAGAGTTCCCTTGTATTCAGATGGGTGATATTTGGTAAGAGGAATTCAGTTCCTGCAGTGGAGAGATCAGCATTCATGTGCTAGCATAGGTAAGGACCAAAACCAAATCCCTGTCAATGAACCAGGTGAGGCCATAGCTGGCTCAGGCTTACCTCCTTCTTTGCAGCAGCAAGAGACACAGCATTGAGTCCCTGCAAAAGGTACCCAGGTCCCATGCATCAGAAATAAGAGATACCGGAGCCAGCTCTTGGACAAAGAACCATGATTAAAGACCATCATCTAACTAGAAATACTTATGCAAGGGCTGGGAAGACACTGTGGTTAGAAAAACAGAGGTAGAGACTGCAGATACAGAAATCTCCCCTCTTATTTGTGAATCCCCAGCTGGTAGGTTACAGGGATGCCTCATGCTTATCCACTGGATATGCTCTGCTCTTGAAATATGTCTGTATACAAAGTTGCAGCTTCATTTTTCAGTCCCCTGTCAAGTGTCTCTGCCCTTATGCAATTACAGAATCCAGAACATGTTCGTAATGCAGGCACAAGGCACCTCTTCACAAAATGTCACCTGGAGACACAGAAAAGTTCTTTTAGACATTTACACCCAAAATGAATACAGTAAGGGAGAGGATAGCTATCTAATGCACCTATTTCTCATTAGCTTTATGGTCTGCCCTGTTTTCCCTCAAGCAGTGGGAAACTGCAATGTAGGCTTTTCTTCTCTAATTTCTCTTGTTTCCCATATTAAATAAAATTTCAAAATAATTAAAGATGGTGAGAGTAAGGCAAAAAAAGGTAAAAGCAGTAAACAGTACCCAAAAGACAGCAGTCCCCTAAGAAAACAACCGTCTCACAATAAACCTGGACATCTACCAGCTAAAGGGTTAACAAATTTGTTTCTAGCCTTTCTTTTCTTAAACAGATGTTCCAGACAACATTAAATAGGGGCTAGGAAGAGAGGCGAGGCAGAGAATGTACTTCGGTGCAATATGGAATTTTTAAAGGCATTTCCTTCTCCCTAAGAGCCAAAAGCTGTGATCACTTAAGTCTTTGCTTTTTAAAATACATATTCATTTTGTAGCTTTTGCCAAACTAAATGAATCCAGTCTTTGAAAACCATTTAAAAAAATCCATAATTTTCCCCGTCATACTTTAAGTCTGACTTTTTTTCCAAGAATGTCAACAAAAATATATATGAATTTCTCCCTTTACAATGAATTCTTCTTAACTGTTCAGATGTGTGCCACAACAGTAAGTTAGTGTCACAGATCTTAAACTTTCAGATCCAAATAAATTTATTTTACCGAAAAATTAGAAAAACAAGCACTCATTTCTTCTGGAATGGTATTTCTGTAGTCTTTATTCTGGGTTTGGGGTTTTTTTGTTGGGTTGTTTTGGGGTTTTGTTTTTTTGTTGTTTGTTTGGCTTTCGTTGCTGTTTTTTTAATTTGCCAAAGATAGTACCAGGTAATGATAATACAGCTGTTGACCCCGAAATTCAAATACTGCTTAGCAGTATAGAATAGTATTATTAAATTTTATAAAATACTTTCTAAAACTTCATTTGAGAATGTTTTTCTTAATGAATAACTTAAAAGTCAATTGTGTTTCTGAAGAATGTTCCAGTTTTCTGACTATGCAGATGTTTGATATTCCTTATTCTTCCTTTATGTGAAGTCCTGAATGGAAGCATAAATGATTCAGAAACATAAACTCCCAAATAAAATATTTCTTTCACTCCTGAAGAAGTGTAAATTATTTTTAACAAAACAGAATGTGTTAAATATAGTTTTAAAAAAACAAGTATGTTAAAAATGCTAAAAAATCAGAAAGTCCCAAATGACGGTATAGCTCAGAAGGCCTTGGTGTAAAAAAGGCAGAAATTTCTCATTTGTTGCAGGAGTTACACATCTGCTGAACTATATGAACTACAGAAGTTAGAAGGAAAAAGAAAAATTAATTTCACAAAGAATGTGAAGGCTGGTTTAGTTTCTAGAAGTGCAGAGTAATCTATTTCTGATTTTTCTATATTCTACATATGTACATTACACATTGATAGCACTTTTTCTGCTCTGCTTTCTCACCTCCAACTTCATATCTGTTACATTTAAGAAAAACAATCTTGAAAAACCTTAGCCAATTTTAACAGGCATAAAGGAAGGCAGGTGGGAAATGAGAACAACAAAATAATACTGATAAATTATGGATGATGTGATTAAAAATTCTTGCTGGGTAGGGCCCCACGTTTATGTGTGTGTTGACAGTGTTCACTGTAGAAACAACCTTTAGTAAACAAACACTCAATAGTAGTCAACTGGACTGCAATGTGGAAAAAACCAGAAAAAACAGTTAAATACTCTGAAGAAAAAGACAACCTCTGATGTTCAAAACAACCAAAATTGAAGTAGCGTTTGATGATTCCCATTCAGTATTGGTGAGGGTCCTCATGTAGGTGAGGATTCCTGATGTAGGCACCACTTATACGAAGAAGAAGAAATTGCCCCATCACTTTGTGGCTCTAACACAGGAAAGGTATCCAACCTGGAGGACAAATGGGAATTTCTCTTTTGCAATGTGTAATCCAATGCCCAATCTTTTTCAGACAGTTCTTTTCATTCACTTGAATTCCAAAACGTTAATGGAATGAAAAATATCATTTATTATTTTTTCTTATTCATTTGACTAGAAATTATCCTTTCATCTGCTTTAACCAATGTTTGCTGCATGTTGAGAAATTCAATTGTGTCCCAAGCTTCTATTCTAACAAATGCAGTATTTTGTCTCTTTTACATGCTCAAATAGTAAAGATCTTTTTTTCTCTTTCTCTGCTATAAGCCTGATTTGTTTAGTCACTGTTTATCCAGTAGCAAAAGTCAAAATAAAAAGAAAGAAATTTTATCAGATTCTCAGTAAATTGAGAGTAAATGGTGTCTTTTTGAAGTCCAGCAAACCAATAAAAGCTTTGAAGGTATGCTACTCTACAACACTTTCCAGGATTCCTTTAGTGTAAACTTTTATCAGAAACAAAGGCACTGAAGTCAGTGAGGAACTTCCTGGTAATAAACAGTACAAAAATCATAACAATAAAAATATTAATAATTAACACCAACAATAATAAAATAAAATAACAACTTCTGACTTGGCAATATATGAGACACTAGAGCTCCTGATATTGCCGTATAACTTCAAACACTACAAGAAAAATAAGTACAACACACAGATTAGGCATATAATGAATAAATCAAGTTCTCCATCTCTGATATTTATATGCATTAAAATTATATACTTCCCAGAGCTTCTGAAGTGTTAAGCAGGAATTCAGAGCACAATCTGCAAACAGACAACATTTGACTATAGCAGAAGTAACAAGCCTGAAGTCATGACAGAACTTGGCCCACACATGCGACTGGGAAACTTTAACGTCCAGGTCTTAGGAAAGCTGGTATTACAAAGCCAGAACTTCTAGGAGCTGTCATAAGAGCTACAGAGACAGTTGTGTTCTCTCCTTTTCAAGCTCTTGCATGCCATTTTTCTGTCAGTACCTCAAGCCTGCAGGAAACATGGCCTCAGCTGCATCATGTGCATCACATACATGGTGAAAAATAATAGCAAGAAGAGAAGGAAGAAGCAAAACATAGGCCGATTCATAGACCACTTGTATTTCTGATTGAAAACATACACCTACATCTTCAGCAGCACAGGAGACATACTACTTGTCTTTTAACTGTAAAGAAATTCAGCAATAGCCAAAACAGTCCAGATTTTTCAGCAGGGATAAAATAAAATGGCCCTCACTAAAACAACAGCTTGAATCTCTCTCTCAAAACCCTTCTTGTGTTAAGTATGTGAAAGTAACTTTGTACTTTCTGGTGATGATAGAGGTAACTGAACAAATGCCAAATACCATTAAGAGTTGTTTCAAAATCTCCAGTCCTTCTGAGATTTCAGAAGTAGTTCTGTAGACACCAAAAGACTTTATGAAGCTGGAGTGCTGTTCATGACAGCACCCCAAATAGTGGGCACTTGGTTAAAGAAACCTCATTGGTAATAATCTGTGATATTTTCCACAAAATGAATGAAAATAGTCCTCAGAACGTATTGAACATCACTAAAAATATGTCACATTCACTTTTGACAGTCACGGTGCAAAGGAATCATAATTATACATCTTAACTGTACTCACCACTTCAATTAAAAAAAAAAACCAACAAAAAAACCCCAGCTCTTGTACAGTGAAATCCTACTATTTACATGAAAATAACTAGAAGCTTCACAGTCTTTTTTTATCCTTCTTCTTTCCATGTTCTGTTTATACTAAACATGACCCTTCTGGAAGAGAACTGTTCACAGGGAAAATGAACTGTGCTCAATGCTTTAAGGCTGTGATGTCAGGGCTCTGCTGTGCAAAGGCCAACATTTGTATTACAGTCATTACTTACTCTTGCTAAGCATCAACTAACACTAGAAAGATAACAGAAGTGCAGAAGATTTTCAAATTCTCCTCAAGTTTCCAAATGCAGACAATGCACTGATAGATGATAGAAACTAAAAGTAAACTGTCCTTTTAAATTTTTAGCAAGGTAACTGTTTCTTCAAAATCTGTTCCCTTTAGCACAAACTATTTTCATCGAAACATTTTGGGGTGCTCACTGCCTGCAGAGCAGCTGTACTTTGTCACAGTTTGATGAAGCAGACCTACTTTGACAGGGAACAGGGTTACTAAGGGCTGTCATTCATATATGCTGAACCAGAGCAGGAGATCAGTCACTTTCTGAGCCCATGCCCTGCTCTTTATAAATATTCCCATGTGTTTGCAATTAGTTAGTGGGCTATTCTGGCAGCAAAGATTATTGAAGGCTGTTTTCCAGACATGTGTTTTGGGTTTTTTTTTTTCCCCTCTGCACAACTAAGACTCAATCTTAGCATATTTAATAACTACACAGCCAAACAGTAGGCTCCTGTACATATATAAAAAAAAAACACCTTAAATGGAAGAGTTTATCTGCCTTCCCTTGCAAAAACTAGATGTGCTTTAGATCTAGAGGGCCACAGAATGCAATTCTGTAGCTTCTGGCAAGCTATGACAAGCAACAGAAGCCTTGCACAGATTTCTGAAATCTGGTTTTAGCTCCTGTAGTGTTTAGAGTCCACTGAATACGGGGAAGGATTCGACCCCTGCTGATCTGAAATTTCATTGTGCTAATTGTTTAATTAATAAATTATTTTAATTAGGTATCCCCCTCCAAGGTTTGTATGTATTTGCCCAATTAATACACTATCCATTGCATTGCAAGAAATACATGCATTTATGCATGACAGAGGTGCAACCTACACCTTATTGGAGAAAATCATCATGGCCTTCAGGAACATGTGGCATGACATACCACACATACATCAAAACGCCACATTTCTGTTTGTTCTCTGACATCAGATGGTAACTTAGGTATCAACCTAACTGCCTATGTCTCATAATTACAAGTAGCTTGTTCTATGAACAATAGTGGAATAATTGTACATAGTGAATATCCTCAACCAGGTACAGCACTGAGGACTATTCATAACATACTGCTACAACACTAGGGAATATGCTGGATTCAGAACTAGCATTGAATAAAGAAATGTAACATGATTAAGTAACTTTGTAAACAACGCTTGCATTTCAGTAGCCTGTCTCTCTATTCTCAGTGAAATTAAAATGCAGTGCTAACTTTAAAATGCTTGGATATAAACGGTAAAAATAAACACAGTGCAGAGTAAAGTGCTAAAGTCTAAAAGAAAGGTCTTATGGGATTACTAACATAGTAACCAAACCACTCTTTATGATTTATGTGGCTCATGAACTTAAAGTAAAGTAAGCATTGAAGTTGTAGTGTAAAATGTGGGTTCTGCAATCTAATCTGATGAGGTGACCCTGAAAGCCTCATCATACGGCCCTGTGATGGCCAAGAGCATCTGAAGAGAACAAGAATTAAACTAACTTCTGCTGCTAACATAAGCTAGCTACCGTTTCTTACCCAAGTCTGCCTGTTCGCTGCATTACAGAGAAAGGCAACTGAGTCAATACTAAGCATCAGATTCACAGTCAATAGTAGCAGCAGTTAACTCACGCTATCTTCTTTGTTATAAGAACAATTTAAAAATACAATAAAAGCTGCCATTTTCATTTGTGATGGAAATTGGAGGGAAGTTAAAATACATCAGACTAGGAAAACCTGTGCTGGTGGAGCTATCAAAGTCAGGACAAGTCCAACGTTTCAGCTTTCATCCTTCTACATACAAACTAGACCAGCAATGTGTATTCATAAAGAGGATAAAATGGATTGTTCTTGTACAGCACCATTGATACATATGCATTTTAAAGAAGAATATCAGGAGAGAATACAGTCAAAAGAGTTGACTCCACAAAGGGCTTTCACATTGAGTTACAATCAGTAGGATTGTTTACGCGACTAAATGCAACTCATGTTATGAATTAGGCTTTAAATTAAGAAAATGTCAGGATTAGCTAACACACAAGGATGAGAAATAGGCTGGATGAAAGTGAGGAACCTAAAATTACGCAGTCTTTAAGGAAGGCAGCATACCATGTTGGTACTTAAGAAAGTCTGTTTAAAGGGAAAATTATTAGATGATTCTCAAATTCCATAGCTACACATAATCCATGAAGAATTACATTCAAACCATATCTCCATATTATATATTTAATACAGATGGGTTAAAAAAGTAAGCCTAACATCTCTTAAATGCCTGGAAGGAAAAACAGTTTGATCCAAAAACCAAATGCAATCAAATTTTTCCAGTAGAGTCAAATACAGATGTAACCTTGCAAAGTAATTTGATTTCATGATACTTTTACAATTTTGGAATAAAATGGTCTGATAGTAGCTTCCAGGAATTCAGCATAATTAAAGCCAGGCACAATCAGAACCAGGATTTGGGCATGAGCCCAGATTATAGGTGAAATTTCTTTCAGATTCACCCTTCAAGTTAATCTCCAATATTTGTGCTATTAAATACTGAAGAGGGATAGAACTGAATAGAAACATAAGGACTTCAAATGTAAATGTACTTTTTAACAGTATTTACTGTTGCAAATGAAAAACAAAATAAATGCTCTGATTACATAATGAAGGAAAACAAAAGAGAACCAAAATAAGATCCTCATGCACAGTCTTTGAAAAGATCAGTCAAAGTCTATTAGTTATTTACAGTCCTAGAGTACTAAGACTGACAAGTATCTATACAGAGGGGTGAAAATCTGTATTGCTAGTTCAGTACATGATTATAGTTTCCTGTGTCCACTCTTTATGAACAACAGAAAGGCTACAAATCATTTCACCATTGTCCAGGAAACTAGTTGAAAATTCCTGTCTCAAAATTTTCCAGTCACCAGCATCTCTGTTTACACAATCAGGTTCCCTTTATAAGAAGATAGTGTAGCTTAACGTTGTTATAACACACTGACCTCTGATGTCAGTTGCTTTCCAGAGTTTACAAGCCTCAAGCCTCACTGGAATCCAGCACAGTATCTCATTCACAGTTGACCATAGTGAAGGAATGCTTGCAATATGAAGGAACAACCAAGCAGATAAAAAGAAGCAGGCATAGCCAATAATATGATTGCACAGCATACTCTGCATTTCTTTTGAATTTCCCATCCGAAATTCAGTTGTGGTCTTCAACAGCATTTGCCACCTACGAATCACAGTTGCTAAGAGATGTAAATATGTAACAGATCAGTCATTCATCTCTCTGCCCATGGAGAATTACTGCATACAGTATGTTTTCTAGTATTTATCCAGCTCAGTTTTATGAGTTCCAAGAAATGGAACCTCCCTTGAAAAACTGTTCCTGACAGTGACAGAAACCTTTGATGGTACAATGCATTACATTGACAGAAAAAAAAAAAAAAAAAGCTTGCTTAAGTTTAATGTTGTTGTTCATTATTTCACTATACCCATATTTCTGTGCTTGCACCTTCCTATGCCATCACCACTTCCTGAAAATGTTCACATCTAGCCAATCTTCTTCATGCATTTGTACACATAGACACAGGGTTGGATTATTTTTATTGCTTTTCTCTGAGCTCCTTTCAATTCATTAAGATCTCTCTGTTAATGGCAATTCACATTTGAAACAACCTGGCAATACATTTTCCCACCTCAAAGATTGTTTTACTCAAAACTGTTTCTGTGCAGTCTGCTTGCCAGCCCAGCCCTTCTCACACACATTCAGAGACCTTTCCTTCAGACCGTCTTCCAAAGTCTTTACCGCCCCTGTCCTGACCCCTTTTCTCAGCATGTCTATGGTAGCAGTTTATCTGTTTATCCAGCCATGCTGTGATTTGGATCAAGCAACTAACCAGGCTAAAAACAGCCCAGCAAAAGAGAAAAAGAAAAGGTTATTTTTAACACAAATCAGTTTTCCAATCCAGTTCACTTCACAGCTGCACACCCTGTTGTACCAGCTGATTGACAGGATCTCTGGAGATTGGAATAAGCAGCAGAAAGCAATGGCTGCAGTGCAGAACAACACTGCCAGAAAAGGATATGGCCATGAAACTATATGGTCTTCCCGCAAAGAACATCTTGCCGGAGAGCGTCTGGAACTGCACTTCAACGCCTGCCCGAAGAGCCCTCCGCTGTGATGAAGTGCAAACAAACACTCACTGGTGTAAGTGAGATACAGGCAAAATCAGGTGAGAGGGTCTATTTTTATTCTGTATTCCAAATAAAGCAATGTGTATGTTTAAAAGTAGAACAAGGCAGTATATTTCACCACTGGTGAAGTTAGCATAAAGATTTCTACCCCTCCTCTCCACAGAACATTTTTCTGTCACTTCAGCTATGCTCATGCAAGCAGCATCACCGATATGAAGGCTTAGAAACATTCCAGCCTTTGGAAAAGAGGTTCTTCATTTAAAATCTCATCTTCTAACAACAATGATCTTCAAAATTAAACAAAAACCTTGAGAAAAAAAGGAAAATATTTCCCACGGATTCATTAAAATAGGTACATATTTATGTTAATTGGAATCCAGGTATCTGTGGATTGTGGTGGAGTCAGCAAACCTCTGACAGATTATCTTTTCCAGTGACAAAACACCAAAACTATAATAAATCACACTGTTTTTATTAACTTTTTGTTACAAAACAGAACCTGGGCTGAGAAGGCCTGAGTACCTACAGCTCTTCACTTTTCTCTCATCACTGTAAGGTTAAAAACGTAACCTGAAGAAACATAAAATGCAAATTTACTGTCAGAAGGAAATTTCACTTGCATATCTTCTTCTTTGGGACATGACCAATTACCATTACCCTCTCTACCTCATGCACTCCTCCAATGGGAAGGCAACTACCCCATTCACACTGCTTGCCTCAGCCTCTCATTCCTTATGCTGGACTTCTCCCTTTCAGAGCTCTCTAGTCACTATATTCTCCCTTTCTGTTGCCCTTTTTTGATCTCTTTCTGCTTTGCTATCACTTTTTGCAATACATTGTTCTGGATTCTCAGAGACTTTTGGCTACAGTGCCCTAACATGAATTCCTTCTTACAGTCTGTGGCTCATTCTCCACAGCCTTCCAAACAAAGGTCAGTATTCAGAGGCAACTTAACCATCCTAATTTACATGGCAACTGAACACAGGCTATCCTTCACACTTCTCCCCAGAAAACAGAACCAAGATATTAAGTATCATTTTTATGTAGAAAGCTGAATATTTTTTACCCCTTAGTATGCAAGTTAGCAATTTTATTGGTAAAATAATTTTTTTGGTGAGCATTCTTTCATTTAAGACACTGACAATTTCCTCTCTCCGCTTCAGATTCTCAAAAGGTAGTGACTGATATTTATTTTTGCTACCATAAGTATTCATATTAATTCCATTGCTGTGACACCTCATTTCACTTTCTGCAGATGAGAACAGTACCAAACTTCCACTGTGATTCAGGGAACTTTATTACATAATCACATGAGAAGACCTAACTTCCTTAACAGGTTCTTTGAAAATATATACTACTCCGGAAGAGAATTTCAAGCAATTCCAAAGCAGGCAATTAAAAGTAAATTTGAAAAAAATACTGATTTTCAACCTTGCAGTAGGATCAAAACCCTTGCTTTAGTCAGACATCCACTCTAGTGAATCTGAAGCAGAGATACCATAAATGTTCAAAGATAAATGACACTACATGAACCAGCAGCCTATAGAAAATATAGATCAACTTGATGAAATACATACAAAAGATTGATGAAAAGTCCATTAACTAAATAACTACATTTTGCACCAACTGAAATAGCTTCAGTTTTGATCCAAGCACAGCACATAGCAATAGCTTACCCTCCAGGTAATAAAGGCATGAAATAGATCCTCACCCACCCAAAGATGAAAGAATATTGTGGAAAAAGCTTTGTGATTATTCAGTACAAAGTAGACTATGTCATAAAAAATATGCCTGTGCTTGTTGCAAAACCTTTTCTGTATTATATGGAAGGCAAACACGATGAATCTAATGCAATGCAGATGAATCATCCAGCAAAGATCTAGTATATCATACTGCTGACAGTTTTGGATAAAAAAACCTCATTGCTGGTCCTGCAGAGGTAGCTTCACCAATTTCTTTTGTGCTCCTTGTTCCATGTTTTGACAACAGTCTTAAGAAAACCTTAAAGATCTGATTGTATGTGGCTCCCTACCTGTGTATCACAGTTCTGCCTCCTCTAGGACAGTATTTGCCTGAACACAGTAAGTGAAAATTCACTTGCAGTTCAGCAGGGTTACCTACACTCAGGCACCTTCCTTCCTTTCTCTAAAAGACAGGGGGAAAGGAAAACAGCAATTCAAGAAGCAGCAGAGTGAGTCATTGAAGCCCCATCTCAAAAGACGAAACAAAGGCAGTGCCACAGCACAACAAAACCCTTACTTTGATCAAATTTTTTTTGGCAATCATTACTGCTCCCCTTCCTTTTCTGAACGGAAGGAACAAAAGAGAGGCCTTTCAATTACCCTTGCTACACAGACTTGGAAAGTATAGGAAGGGAAGCTGCATTTCTTCTATGATTTGGATTTACCTTTGTGTTTACAGGATGCCAACCATGACAAGCCAGGTGCAATGTAAAGATAGACAGAACAAGAGGCTCAGCTCCACCTGAAAATCTGGGGAAACAGTCTTCTCTGAGCAAGGCTGGCATGACTGACAAGAGGAGTCTTACAATGATCAGTGTGGAAAAGGCTCAGATACTTTTGTAATTTCTATACCTAATTTTCTAGGTTTCTATACCTGAGAGAAGGTAAATCAGGCAGATAAAAGTACAGCAATAGGCAAATAAAAATCAGTACACAGAGGATGGAAAGCAAAGGGAAAGTCCTAATATGAATGAGAGATGCAATCAGGTATGCAAAAGAAGTAATTCATAAGACTGTGCCTTATACAGCTAGAATTTAGAGTGTAAACAATCAGAAGCAACTCAAATGTGATCCAGGCATTTCCAGGCCAGGAATTCATTAATAGACAAGACTTCAGAACAGATTTTTAAGGAAAAATTAATTAATATGCACATAAATTGCAAACAAAACAAATTATAACATAGGATCTATAATAATTCTATCAGTTTTACTTGACATCTTTCAGCAATAACAACAGTGATTTTATAGACAATGTCTTCTAGCCTAGCTTGAGAAAAGGATTTGATATATGGAAATTTATACTCTGTCAGATGAATGATGAAGTACTACAAGAGCAAGACGAAAAAGAGATGGCAATAAGTACTAACAAAATTTGTTTTAAGAGTGGAAGGAGATAATTAGGGAGATTCCACACAGACTGGTGCTTGGACCAATCTTGCTTAATATTTTTACTGACCATGCTGGAACAAATATCAGAAGTTTGATGCTGAAATCACTTAATCCCAATGGACAGTGATGGCACTGTAAAATGGCTAATAAGAATGCCCTTGAGGTCTGGAACAGAAAAATGGAATGAATCAATATCAAAACCATTAAATCATGGAGTTAGGGACTAACATAAAATTCTATAGTATACTGGGAACTCATCATTTAATTGAGGTGAAGATGGGTCTGAATGCACTTGTAAAACACAGATGTGAAACAGGAAAATAAAATCCTTAAACTTATCAGGTAAGACATTGCAACACTGCACAACAACTAGCAGTGTTGTATATCTTATATTAAACCTTGAATTGATATCACATACATTAAAGAATGAAACAGAAAATAGAACAGATGCAGAAAAAGGAATTGAGAGACAGTACTTGCAGAATACATGGAAACAAGATTTGCTTATTTTTCATAGCAAAATGAAATCAAAGAGAATTCATGTCTGTTCTCTATGGAAAGTTCAAGGAAATGAAGCCCAGGATGAAAAATAATTGTTTGCACAAAAATAAACTGATATAAACGAGCAGTGGATAAACTTATGCTCAAAACTGAAGAGTCCTACCTGTTAAAGCAATCAAGACCTGGAACAGCCTTTCCAATGGGAGCAGCAGAGGCAAGAAAACATTAGCTGTTTTTCATACAGACTTTGATAAGTTTAAGAAAGGGGCTATATGGCACTGTGCCTTCAACAGCAGAAAAATGCTCAGTGATGCAGGAGGTTCCTTATAGTCCTAGGAAACCTGCTTTTTTCCCCTTGGGTTCAACAGCTCATAAAGAATTTGGACTTCCACTCTTTCCCTTCCAGCTGATCCCTGTTACAACTTATTGGCTGTGAAAAAGGAGTCGCTGAGATAGTACAGAATATGACCACCAAGAGCCATAGTGATTAACGCCAGAATGAGGAGGAAATAAGAAGCCAGCAATGTGCTTCGCACTTCAGCCTGCAGATGTGAACTGACCCAGGCATGATATACCCCAGATGGGTCTGGCCTGACCGAGAAGGTGACAGGCATGTCACCCCAGCCACAGGGTCCTGGTTTGACTAAGCTTCACATGAGACTCTGGAAAAAATGCTGGTCCAAAAACAGCACCAGAAGAAAAGAGCTGGGGATAGAGAGGAATGTTATTGCCACTTTTAGCAGCGGCAATGTTACATCAGCTTAACTGCAACATGAAATCTAAACATGGGCTGAATGTGGGCCAGTTCAGTGCAAGATCAGCTTGGGTGGCTCTGCACGGTGCTTATAGCACCGGAGCTCTGGGGATTGTTATCTGGAGACATCCAAACACTGCTCTGAGAAGTCGCAGCTCAGTCCAGCTGAATTTATTAGCTGCTCCCAGCACTCCTGGTGCAAATCTAGCTGCAATGAAGACACACCTGAAGACAAAAATCCTTGGCTCGATGTGACAACTTTTGGGCATGGGGTGAAAAAGCTAAAGATGAAGAGCTAGTCCCTGTGAATCTCAACCACCACTTTTTTTTATAGCTAGGCCACAGCAACATAAAACCACTGCTCTAGAGCACATAGATCATAGCTTTTAGTGTTGTAATAAAAGCTGTATACAGCCCCTTTTTCTTTCTGAAAGTGTGCAGCTTACCTTTCACATACATGTGTCACGTAATCTTAAGCCCATCTACCAAAGCAGCAGTGTGCTTCTGAAATGGAATTACTCTTCTTCTTTTCTACTTTTTTAACACATTGTTTTGACAAGAGGCAATTTCTGAATTGAAAAGAAAGTGATTTCAAAATGAAATAAAAAACATTTCTCCCTAGTCCCATACTTCATAAAGGCACAAACCTTTAGATGCAGCACGAGGGTTTACCTAAAATTTCCATTTCTCTTCAGTCCCACAAGGCCCAAGATAAACAGTACCCTAATAAAAGTTGATAGCATGGGCTCTGTTCAAGTGAAACCACTTTATAACATGACCAAGTGTGTTCTCTGCCAGGAAATGATTGCTTTTCCAGTTCAACCCAAGAATGTTGCTCTGCCTTATGTCTGCTGGCAACAACTTCTCTGTTTATGGGTGGGCTAAAAAAGGAGGATTCAAAGGCTAAGTTTGGGCCTCAGATAATGGTGCTAGGACTAAGATTTGGTCCTAGATTTTACCACACCTACAGTACTGGTTTGTGAGGATGAGCAGACAAACAAGGAAGGTACTATAATATATTACATCATTTACTAAGCTTCTGTTTTTCTTCTCCTTATTCACTACGTCTCCATTCAAATCAAAACCAGGTCTACAATAATGAAAACACAAGCAAGTATGATTTCTTTAACTTCCCATACCACGTTAACACTATCACAAACTCTCCTGTCTGTATTCTCAGAGATTTCTTGTATAGAAAAATCTTTGTACCTTACTGCAGAAGATCCTTCCTGATCAATGCACTGCAAAACCAGTGCCGTAATGGGTAAACATTTTGCAATGTACCACAGCACTACGCTTTAATGAAGACAAGGAAATTGGTTCTTCCCAAAAGAGAAAGACATTCAAGGTACTGCTGCAGGACACCGTCCAGTGCTCTTGTCAGGAAGACCTGTGGTGCAACATGCTGCCAGTATTCCCAGTACCTCTAACACAGGTAGTGAAAACTGAAATTGAACTACGCCCTTATCTTGCATTCAAAAGCAAAGTCCCTCAACACTAAGCTACATACTCTGAAGATATTCATGGGAATTTCCCAGGCTTGAGGAATTATGAAGAAAATCTAGTATAGGTCAGAGTGTTAGAGCTACACTTCACTGCCTGAAACTTTCTGTAATCATCAAACAGCCTAGAATACAAAGTGGACCCCCTGTGGGCTGCAGTCCCTCAGGGGTGTTCTTGGCCTGGCCTGGGTTGCCCATGGGCTGCAGTCTTTTGGGGGTGTCCCACTCCCGTGTTGTCCACCCATGGGCCCCCCAGGAGTGGTCTTGCACCACTGCTGCCCCCTCTTACTTGCAACCTGTGTGTTCAGTCTGCTACCCCTAGCCCTGGAAAGCCCATCTTTAACACCAGGTTACTGGAGTCAATATTAACACTCTGGACATGTTGTCATTAGAGACCTTTCAGAGCAGTATCATTTCAGGAGGAAATGCCAGAACAGTTGCAAGAACAGTGATGGATGAAAGAAACAGCCATCAACAATGCAGCTATGGAAAATTTAGATGGATATATCTGGGTAAGAAGTGTATAGCTGAGAAAGCAGAAGAGAGTGAGCTTTCCAACCCCCCCACAGCTCTTCAGGTCACACTTCTGACTACTCACAGATGAAGAAGATGTGCAAGTCCACCCCGAAAAGAAACACTTCCTGTGATTTAATACAGCTGCAGAAAGACATGTGAAACCATGCCTCATTAACAATTTATCCAGAACTGAGAACACTATTAGTAGTCCAGAATTGTATTAAATCAAAAAGGACCAAAATACCATTATGCCAAATCTGTATCAAGTTACAGAATGGACCTGGTTTACAACAACTGTGTTTACAATGACACAGCACCAGAAAAAAAAATAGATTCCTGAAGTATTAATACAAAGAATGTAACAGTGGTTACAGATGTCCTGCATTTTAAATCTCAGCTTCTTACTGATACATTGCTAGAGCCTGCTGGTTGTTGCAGTCAAGCACCACATGTCCATATATACAGCTCTGATTTCTGCAGCGAGCAACTGTACAAGGATTTTGTGCCTGTAAACTTAAAAGACTTCTTGAAAGTGGATGGAACAATAATTCCTGTAAGAAAATGTACTCCTGTAACAGCATATATATACTGTATTATTGCCTATATAGCACACGAGAGTCATCAGGTTCAGGTATTCCTCCACCTCAGCTTCCTCAGGTGTATCATTCAATGAAAGCAGATTATTATTTCTCTGCTTAATGCTTATAGAAATATTTGCAAGGTAAGAATTTTTGCTCAATGCAGGCAACATCCTGACGATGCTCAAGTCTGTATTTCAGCCACCAACACAGTATCTGCTATAAACAAACAGTCCATGTCACACAGGCCATACACATTAGCCTAAGAGCAGCTACTCAAAGCCCAGGAAGGAAAGCATAAAAAAACTGCTTGGAAGAAGAAAAATATCCAATAAATTTGCTAAGGTATTGCTCATGCATTTGAGAGGTGCTGGAGTACATCCGGAGAAGAGTAACGAAGCTGGTGAATGGTCTAGAAAACAAGTCTTATGAGGAGCAGCTGAGGGAACTGGGGTTGTTTAGTCTGGAGAAAAGGAATTTCAGGGGAGACCTTATTGCTCTCTGCAACTACCTGAAAGGAAGCTGTAGTGAGGTGGGTGTCAGTCTCTCTTCCCAAGTAGCATGTGATAGGAAGAGAGAAAACAGCCTCAAGTTACACCAGGGGAGGTTTAGATTGGATATTAGGAAAAATTTCTTCACTGAGAGGGTTTTCAAGCATTGGAACAGGCTGCCCAGGAAAGTGGTTGACTCACTATACCTGGAGGTAATTAAAAGACGGGTAGCTATTGCACATAGGGATATGGTTTAGTGGTGGAGTTGGTAAAATTAGGTTTATGGTGAGACCTGATGATCTTAAGTGTCTTTTCCAGCCTAAATGATTCTATGACTAAGCTCTTGTTAGGTCTTGCTATACAACACACACAGACTTCACAAAGGACAAAGGTACATTTTCTATTCTTTTTTTCTGCTAGCAAGTAAAAAATATTCTTTGTTCTGAAATGAAAAATCTGCCTCTGAAACCAATGTCTTCTTCATTTCTAGGATGGATTATTTAATTCTGCTTGTCTGAGGATATATGCCAGTTCCACCAGGGATCTGAAACTCATGAGCCACATTCACGAACCAACAAAGATGGTTATGAACATGTAAGACCAATGATCCTTGACCTTCATTTCCTGATTATTCATTCCAGGATGAATTTGAAGTTCTGACTTACACTGCTCCCAGTAGCTGAGTGAGAGTGAGTTTAACGCAAGGAAAAATTCTAAGCCCTTTTATCAAATGCTAAATACTACTTCTAAAACTCTGTCATGGGAGATCATGAAGTTATACCATATTCAGATCTAAATATAAGAGCCATCTTTTTGATAAAACCTTCCCTTATAATGGCATCTTACCATAAGCAAGAAAAGTCAAGTGAAAACAGTAAGGAGGAAGGAGAGAGCAAAGAAATATGAAGGAAGGACCACAAACACCACTTAACATGTTTCATAGGAACTTCACCTGTGGGACTATGGTTAGATACAAAAATGCTGGGCACGTTTTGGGCATATAATACATTGACAATGCCAGATGGCTCTCTTGTAGGGTGAAGTACATTTATATAAATGAACTTATTTGGGAAGCATAAGGTACAGAGATGCATTCAGTGTTTTCCAGTTAGTGTACACTGATGCATGCCTATTGACTTCAGCAAGGCTTTATGCCAACTCAAACAACCTGAAGATCTCTTCAGGATACAGATCCTCCCCAATAATCTCTGTAGTCATAGAGTCTCACCGTTAAGCTATAACACTGGGAGATGGACAAGACAAGTTCATAGCAGAGAGAATCACAAATGAAGCCTCTGAACACACACCATAAAGTAGTATTGAAAGAAAAGATGACCTTTTCTCACAGAATCAGAATCCTTAAATCTTGGGTAACATAACAGATAAGCAGCTTCTTCATGTAAAAGAGTGCAGGATGAAAACAGACAAGGATTCCCATCCCACCAAGCCCTCTGTAGTTTATTTTCTTATGCAAGAGTATTGTTTGTACTACAGCAGCTGAAGTCTTTCTGCCGAGTTTTGCAGTAATGCTAACTCTTTGCAAGCTGATGCCTAGAAAGGAAACAAAACTCTCCATGGGACTGATGTTTGTATGGGATATAATTTTACAAATTTAAAATGAGAACCAGTGCAAGACTAGTTCACAAAAATGTTAAATCATTTGAACAACAGTGAATTTATATGTCTTTAAACACCATTTTAACTGTTGCAAGATACACAACCCTACAGGAACAATGTAAGACAAAATTTTTTTTTGTTTTTTTTCATTTCATTTATTTAGCTTTCCCCTAATGTCTGTTCTCCAGTATTTCCTGGTCCCTGAGCCAGATATTCTACATATAATCAGGTCTCCAAAAAACAAACCCAAGCATTTAGCAGGAAGTCCCAGTAATTCTATATTCTTAGCTTCAAACAAACTAGTGGAAAAGAATGCAACTACTTTTTCCTAATCTCACTTTTTTTTTTCTTTCTTTCCAAAACCATCATTATCTAGGACCAAGAAAATCAGTTTTTGAAAGAAAAGCATGGAGTTCAGATAAAAATTTCAGTCACACTGTAGTTCCAGAAAGAAACTCATAATCATAAAGACTTTTTCTCTTTATTGTGGTGACAGGATATGACAGGAACTGAAGGTGAGAATAATTTTTAAAACTTGACTTAGTATAAATAGCTTATTATAACTTCCAGTGCATCCTCCATAATGAGGCCTTGCTCCTGCAATACCTGTTCACAATGCAAAGCTAATAAAAGCAATTATTTGCAGGATTGGGACCTAAATTCTTCCAATAATTTTTTTGTACTGTTAGTTACATTCATGTTTACATCCTTATATCAGAAAGGTGTTCAGAACCTAGTAGTATGAAAAAACAACCAAAGAGAAAGAATGCACACAAAATGGTCATTTATGTATCGCATAACAGCTGCTAAATTTAACTGTATATTGATAAATTCTGTATGTACCAATGAAAATCAGAAACACAAGCAATCCACAATGAAGTAACCGTATCTCTAGCAAAAGTGTTCAAGCCACCCATAACAGAGCAGGAAGTATTCAAGAAGGGTTGCCTTTTGAATTGAATCTATTTTTTTAAAAACAGCTTCTTGCTTGAAGAAAAATGTAGAATTCTTAACAGAAAATCCCCTTCATCCTCCTTGCATGGATGCTCATTACTTGAGCACACCTTCAATATTTTTAAAGCACCTCTTCATTCTACCTCTTCTCACGAACTAAAGGTGGCAAACACAATACCTAAAACTAAGATGGAAGCTGGTACCTCATTTCTGCCATCTTCTTGTCATCAGTCTGTGACTCCCAGGTTTTGCACAGGTTCAGCAACAGTGCAGAGCTGTACAGTATAAACAGGAGACTTGCCAGGTATTGTGGCACTCCTCCCATAATAATAGACTATGCTTGATGCACAGCCTACATTGAGCTACAGGCTTCTCTCCTTTGAGAGGCAATTATCATCTGTAGATCACCACAAAGAACCAAAGAAACATTCCAATTCCTCTTTGTCATCTAAAATAGATTGCTGCACTACACAGAAATGGGGGAATGAAGCAACAGCATTCAGGATCTTCGGAATACAGGGACTTACTCTTCTGCTTAGTTTGCAAAGAAGGCAAAAAAAGGTAAGGGTCACTGCTCTCCACTCTTTATTTGCACCTGTGAAGGAGCAGGAAACATTTTTGAACTTGCATTCAAGATATAAATATTAATAACTTTTAAATTGCACAGTCTTCTGGAAAGGTGAAATATATTTTTCTGTAGCACAAGAAAAATCAAGTTATTTAACTGTTTAAATTTTACAGTGGAATCCCTTGGCTGACATAGCTCATTTCACTGTAGTCTGTTCTTTTTTTTTCAAAGTAAACTGCAAAACTGCTGTCTGAATCTTTCTATATAGTGATGAACAGTCTTGATTACGGTCTGTCATCAGCAAGGATTTAAGTATGGCTCTACTCTAAGCCTTAACAGAAAAATGCTTGCAATTTTCCCAACAGCTCAGGGGACATTTTAATTCAGTGGTTTAGTTCTTAGGGTGGTCAAAGACGTGCCTATGAAAGAACACAGCACAGTGACCGTATAAAAATCATACAAGCCAGCATGGCATTGCTCATGCTGGTGGTGGTGGGAAAGCAGTTGGAAGACTTCCACGGCCCACAGCCATCAGTGCTGCCCGGGGTGTTTCTGCATGGCACCACGTGCGGCTGTGCTTTGGAGGCAGGTAATCACAGCCTTGTCCCCTCACACTGGTGAAGAACACTAAAAGCTCTTGTTTTGACCTCAAGCTACGCCCAAAAGCCAAGCCAGAAGATGGATTTTGTTCCTTAATGCCCACCAAACATATATTGACTGGCAATAAGTAAAAGCTGGATCAAACACTGAAGGCAGTGGGGTTATCCAGATATAGCTGTAACATAACATATCATTCTCTGTAGCATGTGAAACATAAAGGCTACGTTTCAATCTAAAGCCAGGCATAACTTACAGAGCTGGTAGATGTTTGTGTGTGTGTATGTGCACATGCATGTATGGCGGGGTGCACACATGTTTGGGGGGGCATGTGATTCTGAGTGTATGTGGGTGTGCTTGTAGGGTGAGTGTGTGCTGGAGGGTATGTGCACAGGGGTATAGATGGTGGGTATTTGCAGATATGAGTGTGCAAGTATGTGTGGGTATAGGGGCACACGAGTATAAGGGTGTACACATCTGTGTGCAGGTGTGTGTGTGTGTGTGTAGGGATGTATAGGAGCATGAGTGTGTAGGTGCATATGTGTGAAAGTACATGTTGGTTTGTACAAGTGTGTAATGAGGTTTGTGTACAGTTGTGCACTTGTACATAGGAGTATGTGTAGATGCATGTGTGTGGAGTGTGTAGGGCATGTGTGTGCAGAGGACTGTGTGTCTGTGTCTGCTGAGGGGTGTGTAGTGCAGTACATAGGAAATGTGTGGTGTATAGGTGTGGGGTGTCATAGGGAGGTATAAAGATGTGTGTGCAAGTGGCTAAGTAGAGTGGGGTTTGTTTATACTGATGGATGTCCATAGGTGGGAGTGCGGAGGGTGGGGTGTGCATGCACACACAATCCAAGCATATGTAACATAGTATTTAATAGAATAGAGATTTTCAATACAAAAGTCCCTCTTCAAATAAGCACTTTTGGCAGAACTTAATACTGACTTACACTTTAAGCTAATTTAGTTTGCTGTGATTTTTGTGACTTTTACTTTACCACAATCGGAAAAATTAAATATGCATTTGGAGAAGGAATGAGTATACAGGCCGAGTATTCACAGATCATCCACTGACATCGATGTATTTAATTTCACAAGGAAACTATGAGCAGCCAGTTTCTCTGAGAGACTTCATAGTCCTGGTGTCTCTAGTTTAGTGTCCTGCATTAGCCTTGGATTTATCCAGAAACAGGATCCTCTACATTTTCTGGCACCAATATCATTTTCTAACTCAGTATTTTGTAGTATATTACCATGCGCAAGGGAGAACTGTCTTCTCAGAAGCTGTTATCTTGTGCCTTCTATTTCGATTTATTAGACTGCCATCTATCATGTAACTGAGACCTTGCTACAAAATACATTAAATGAAGCTGAAGTTTTCATAAGTATTCTCTTTAATATGCAGTAAAAGAAATATCTGGATTTGAATTAACTTGATGTTACAATTAATCCTCATTTCTAGGCTTTAAACATGTCTTATTTTTAAAAAATCACCCATCCAAAGCCTTCTCTCTTCAGGGAGAAACTACAGTATTTCAGCACAGAAGGGGAACAAGAGTATGGAAGCAGGACTTTTATCAAAGGAGGTTATCTGTGTATTTAAGAAAAGAGACTGAGAAAGACAACATTTAAGGCAGCACTGCTCCTAAGCCAAATATTTTTCAAGGGGAAGAAAATCAGAGATCGGAAACTGGAGATGTATTTTTAAAAATATGGCTGTAAGACCCTCAGCATGGTATGAGAGGTGAGCATAGGAACTACGCTGTAACTCTCAGCAGCTAGTTCTACTTGTGTTACTTTGGGAGCTATCAAAACACATATACATCTTAACGAAAAAGTGCAAAGAATTATTGACCTGAGTAACAAGGCAGAAAATTTACCCTGTCTTGCTTTATCCTCTAAATGTTTTCAGTTGTCAGGCAGTTCCTGTTAAATAATAAGACAAGGACAGGATGTTTACCACAGAACACCTGTAGCCACTTCAACTAGGGTTACTTCATAGCATTACCTCAAGGAGCTCCCAGCGTAGAAAGATCTACTCTGCCAGAACTACAGTGCTGTGAATCCTCCACACTACACAAGCTCCAACAACAGTAATGGCATGCTCTTTTATACATGTCCCATCTAGACCCAAGAGATATTAACTAGCCAGTCTTCTCTTCCCATGTTGCTGATTTTCTCACTACTGAACAGTGGCAAGTATTGCAAAGTAAATACTACTCACGTTATATTTTGCCTTATATTGAGGATCGTGGATCTGATACCCTGACTTGAAGCAAAGGCTTACTCACAATTTTTCTTCTTAACTGATACCCAACATTCACAAGGGTTTGTCTGATGACGAACTAATAAAGCAATGAAATAGCTGTAATGCAAT